>RJVU01029436.1:1124140-1152090 GCA_003731715.1 Anabarilius grahami
GTTCTTGAAACTTATAGAATCACAAAAGCAATTGTGGTTAATTAATGTACTTATAATTTACACCACTCCCAGTTTCTGATAATAATGTAATGTAGTTAATATATATTATATTTATAGTTCAGTTAATATTATATAGGGGGCCTTTGAATATTGTGTTGGACAGTGGTAGGCCTTTGAATCGAAAATGTTGGAACCACTGATGTAGAGTCCATTCAGTCCATTACTAAAAATTTGGGCGTTAACGCATGCGATTAATTCAAAATCCTTAACGCGTCAAAATAATTGAATGCAAATGACGCAAATAAATTACTGAAGCATGTAAAATTGCATCATTAATGTAATTTACGTCAATGATCTTAGAAGTCGGTAGTTTTTCACACTGAGCATCTACAATGGTACAAGCACCTGTATCCCTGGTAGGTGGAAGTTTCTATTCTAACCATTAAACCCGATTTCCCTTCAGTCCAATGATACTTGAAGTGACTTCATCCAAACAATCAATCCAAACCAGTGCTAATTTAAAGAAAAACAGGCTGATTACGTCATCAGAGATGGCAGAGAGAATAGAGACTCACGGTGCGTTTTCAGTGAATTATTTATTCCAGTATGTGTTTAGCTTTAAAACCTGAGCTCTGTCATATTCTGTGATTGTTTCTGAAGAGCGAAATACAGAAATACAGACTGAATGGAACGTCAAAACTTCCCACCGCTGTATGGCCAGATGATACATAAACTGCGTTTCTCGGCTGGATAAAACAAACCAGCGTCTCGCTAATAAAGTTTTGATGGATGAGGTTTGTAATTATGGTAAAGACAATTTCAGTCTCCAAGTGACATTTTTTGGAAAGACACCTAAATTTACCTTGAAAAAAGCTTGCAGAAAATACAGTTTTCTGAACCTTATATAGCAAATTATGACAAAATGAACATTTATACACATACATAATTTCATGATAAGTGTGTGATTAATCGGGAATTAATCACGAAAAAACTTTTATTTGCTTTTAAAAACTATTTTAGCCCTACTAAAAATATAATTGAAAACTTTTAAAATAATAAAAAAATTCCACCATTTGTTTTGGTTCCATCAGCTTCAGCCAGAAGAATTCACATTTGTTTTGAGTTGGATTACTTCAGGGAACTTCCTTTTTCTTCCTGTCTAGTATTTAATTGTGACAGAGTTTCCTTTAGGACTAGGTCATGAATACTCTCTGGCTGGAGATAGACTGCTGTAGACTAGTGAGACGGATCTTAAATCTAAATCTGATCAGTGTGACATTATGATCTATGGGACACATTTTCAACAGTGAAATGGAGGAAAATTTCCCAGGTTTACACTGAAGACATGATGCAAGCAATATCTAAAGACCAGAATATCATCTTTCTGTAGAAAATGTTAAAAAGAATCTTCTATTTCCCATCGAAGTTGAGGGGTTGACTTTTGTCATATTTATTGTAGAAAAAAACAGTGGCAAGGAAGTGGTTATTGCAGTGCCACAGTGGACAATTCTGTCTGAAAACATGGTCATGATCCTGTTTGATCTCAATTTTATTATATTTTAATAAATTTTTTAGGGATCGCATTTATTTGTTTATTTGAGTTTTTTTCTATTTAAATTGGTCATCTGGGGTGTATTCCACAATGCAAGGTTAACTTACCGTCACATATACCCTGAACTCTCGGTTGATTAACCCAAACCTTGCTTACTCAGGCTATGTTGGTTCCAGAACTCCTGTGAAGAGTTAGTTCACTTAACCTCCTACTGGTAACCCAGAGCTAAATTGTAAAAATTGCGTACTGAGTTGTTACTTATTTTGATTAAGTACTTACTTTGCGACAGCTAAAAAAGTGTGTTCTATATAGTATGAATATGGGTAATATGAATGAATCTTGTGGTCTCCTTTCTCAATGCCATACTTCAGTTACACAGAATTGTTTATGACAACTGTGAATTAGGATTATATTGTTTATTTAAAAATGTGTACTTGCAAAGATAATATGTCTGTATAAAGTTAGTTTTTTATGTTTACCCATTTTGCTTCCACATTTGTAATAAGGTGAGATGTGTCACATACACTATATTGCCAAAAGTTTTGGGACGCCTGCCTTTACGTGCACATGAACTTTAATGACATCCCATTCTTAATCCGTAGGGTTTAATATGGAGTTGGCCCACCCTTTGCAGCTATAACAGCCTCAACTCTTCTGGGAAGGCTTTCCACAAGGTTTAGGAGTGTGTTTATGGGAATTTGACCATTCTTCTAGAAGCGCTTTGTGAGGTCAGGCAGAGATGTTGGCGAGAAGGCCTGGCTCGCAGTCTCCGCTCTAATTTATCCCAAAGGTGTTCTATCAGGTTGAGATCAGGACTCTGTGCAGGCCAGTCAAGTTCCTCCACACCAAACTCGCTCATCCATGTCTTTATGGACCTTGATTTGTGCACTGGTGCCCCCCCCAACCCCAATTTTCTTGGGGGATTTCCCGGTGTCAGGTGAGGCGGGCTCGGCGGCGGCAGGAGCGGGCTCGGCGGCGGCTGGAGCGGCTCGTGAGAGGCTGGTGCTGGCTCGGCGAAGGCTGGAGCGTGCTCGGCGAGGGCTGGAGCAACTGGCTCTGTCCAAAAGTCTATTAACCAGACAGCATCCCTTGGCGGCTCGTGAGAGGCTGGTGCTGGCTCGGCGAAGGCAGGAGCGGGCTCGGCGGAGGCAGGAGTGGGCTCGGCGGAGGCTGGAGCGGTCTTTCGGGGTGGAGCGGTCACTGGGATGGTGGTAAACTGCAGCGCTGACCTCACAGATGTCAGCATCGGGTCCGCCACCTTGGCTCCCAGGTCAGCGCTGTCGGAGACCCACTTCCTACCCCGGGGAAACGCTGATGGCCAGGAACGGACAGGACCGTTGAAGCGGTATGTGCAGGGCTGAGCTGGCGATGCCTGATTTGCTTCTGATGGGGCTGGACAAGGGAAAAGCTGGTTCTCTATCACTTCGTCTACTTCGAAATAAGAACCATTTAAAAAGAGAATCAAATTTATAGACTCGACTAAAGGGAAATTACAGGCAGGTTCACTATAGCATATAATATCCTTGTCCAGTCCCATCTGAAAAACCGCATTGAGACAGGCATCAGTCCAACCCACCAAATAGGAGACCTCCAGAAACTCCTCCACATACCTCTCCAACGGCCTGCCCTTCTGTCGCAGACGGTATAGCCGGTCCTCCGCCTGGAGAGTCGTTGGAGGTACAGGGACCAGGAACATACTCGAAGGTCTTGTGGATATCCAGCAGTTTGGTCTTTCCTTCTGTTACCGGTGTGGTGTGGTAGAGATGAGTCGTTAACGGATATCCACAAAGTAGAGTATTTATTCACAATAAGGGGAGAGGTTACACACATCAACACGCTAAACTAATGCCGCGTTCCAGGCAACCCGTAACCCGTGTTTTTCCAACCTTCTACCCGTGAAAGTGCACTGGAACAGCAGTCAAACCCGTGACTTCCCACCCGTGAACTCGCACTAGATCGATGTACTCCCAGTTACGGGTTCTGACGTCACATAGCCCGCGAAACAACAATGGCAGCCCCTACGGATGCGGTGTTTATGCAAGTGCACGGTAAAATAAAAGGTATAACAGCTTCTCTTGCCTTATGCGCCGTTTTCCTCATCTGTTTCCCTCAAATACGCAAGGAGTAAGCACCTTTGGCGATATAATAATTGTTAATGAGCATAAGCCCCGTACGGTCCGCCATGTTGGTTTGTTTACACTTTTACGCAGTTTGGCGTGACTTTCCTGGAACACTACAAAGTCGTGAGTCGTGATTTGAAGTCGTAACTTGCAGGCTCAAAAACCTGCCTGGAACGCAGCATAACAATAGGAAAGACAAGAAGTGAAGGGAGTGAGTCCATTATAAAGGGAGTGCAGATGATCAGGAACAGGTGCAGGTAGTCCGTGATGATGGGGAGATGACGAGGGAAGTGAGTGCAGGTGTGGAGACAGGAGGATCTTGGGAAATGGAGTCCGGGAACGAAGGGAACTGTGACACCCCCTCGGTATCAGAAATTATATTTGCATACTATGCACAGTGTCTGTACTGTATAGTGCAGAAATAGTAGAATTGCAGTATGTAGCTTTGCAGTACTAGTATTTACCAGAGAAGGGAATGCTTCTTTTTGCTCTTTCTAACCATCTTCTGAACCTATGAGTTGGTGTCCTCTCGCTGAAACCAATTAGCACACAAAATACACGAGGCCCAAACAAACACGCTCACACATACACAATAGATTCTCCTGTTTCCTCCAGCCAACACCCTCCCTCAGGGCTCTTTGAAACACAACAGACATCAGCTGTTGCGTGTGTGTGTGTGTGTGTTTGTGTGTGAGAGAGAGAGAGAGTGTGTGAGCTGGCAAAACTGAATTACATTTCTCAGTTCAGACCTTTTATTAATTACAAATCATGTTAGAAGTTTAAATGAATTATGTGAGAATGTTTTCCACAATTCACTGACCACAGCACTCAAAAATGCCTGCTTGTATTCTCTGGGGAAGAATTGCTAGTTTCTTCTTGTTCTTTCTCACACTTTCGGTATTCAATTGGCTCTTTTTGAGTTCATATTTACTAGATGGTGTCATGTTTGTTTGGTGTGGATTATATATAAAAAGTCAAAATGCTAGTGTTGTTATTGTTAATTAAAACTATTAAAAATGAGTTTTGTTAATTGAAATGAAGATGAAATAAAATGAAATATAAACATTAGAAGGAAAAACTTAAACTTAAAAAATATAAGTTACAAATGTTTTTAAATTAGAAATGTTGACTTGACAAATAACTGAAATAACTTTATGTTGAAGTAACATTTATATAATTATTTATTTGCATATAAGTAATAAAAACTAAAATAACACTGCAAAATGCATGCTGTTTTTTTTGGCTTTGTTTGGTCGCCTGATTTATTGTTTTGATGGGCTATAGAAAAAATGGTATAAATGGTATATTATGAGAACCTACACATTAAAAAATGATAACCATTTCAAACAGTAGTGCGCAACATCTGGTCATATGACCTAATCAAATGAGGAACTGCACTAAATTTAGGTTTCATAATTCATACAGTATTTGCATACTCTGCACAGTGTCCGTGCTATCGCAGAAATTGTAGTATTGCGGTATGTAGCTATGCAGTACTAGAAGGTGATGCTGGTAAGTGTAGTCTGCAGTGTGCTTTAAGTCTGAGGAGAATGTGATACTCTTTTCAGTGTTTCTGTAATGAATAATTACTGTCTCCAGCACCACTGCATGCTAACGATGCCAATGATTCGTCCGCCCAAATCCACTGCGGATATGAGGAATGTTTCAGCTGTTGATACTAGATGATTTACGTTTAGTTCACACCTTAGTGTTGGTCATTTCATCTAAAAGTTGTTGTGTTGTTAGACACTCTTAGTTTCCTTTATATAGAGAGTCAGAGGGGGATTATGGGATGGGTGTGGCCATGGCAACTTTAAGACCCATGAGGAAATACTTCATGTGTGAACATACAAACTTAAATGATCAAAAAATTACTAATGAATTATCTATTATGTGTTTTAAAAGGCATTAAAATCTTTAAAGTTAAAAAATATGTTAAAACTTTTTCTCTGTTTAATATGTAGTGGAAAAAGTAAGCCATTTGGAGGTTGACTTCCCAACGGTTATCAGCTCTGTGGAGATTTATTGGTGTTTATTTGAGAGGCCCATTATGACAACTTCTGGCTCAACCAATGGCATGAGTTTGAGACGGGACGTGTTTTTTGTTCAATCAGTTGCAAAGGGCTCTGTCTATTGCGGAGAAATTACACACTTTTTTCTCATTCACTTGATCTTACAGAGATTTTAGTCCACATGTGATGAGTAAAAAATGAGCCCATCGACTGACATCTCAAGTCAATGCAGATGTCTTAGCCAGTGAAGGTAGTATCAGTGTAACATGTTACAATGGGTTCTGGATGTCTGTACTATCCAAATATTTGTCAAGCTCCATTTCATTCTCATTTTTTTCCTGGTCACAGTTGATGCACCTATAGCAGAACATGAGGAAATAAACTCAACTTCTGTGTGAAATACTGTGATGGTGTCAAGGTGAAACCCTCGCTCTTCCTCCTAAAACTCGCTCTGTCCTCTTTCAGTTGTTTTGGTCAATGTTTTTACCACACAGGCTTATCTGTTGACCAGCAGGCCGGGGTTTCTCTGACTGTGCACTTTTCTATCATGGAAGTTGTTTTATTTTGTGCCATATGCAGGATAAGAGATTTCAGAGAGGTGCTACTCTCTGCTGGCCAGGGTTGCTCTATTGTCCATATGGTCTTATATTAAGTAAAGTTCAAGTAAAGTTAAAAAGATTTGTGACTTTTTAACTACAATTTAGTTTGAAACTTAGCACTTTATTTTGGTGCACTATTTGTCCCTAACGCAACAATTTGAAGTTATTTCTGATATTATAATATTTGATCATTTGTTGTGTTTTATCTTAATTATTGTTGACGAAGTAGTATAGATTTTAATATTAGCCATTTTATATAAAAATCAGCCATTTGTTAGCCATATATATTTTTTGGTTATAACATGAAATAATTACCAGCTTGTTAAATATTTGATCTGATACTGGACATTTAATTGTTTAATTATTATTATTTTAAATGATATTTATTTTTATTTATCAGACATCTGTTGGTTATTGGTTATAACATGAAAAATGTTTATATATTTTTTAATACTATAATAGATTGTTTTTGGGTGGTTATTGGGTGGTTATTGGCCATAAATAATGAATATACAGTATCTCACAGAAGTGAGTACACCCCTCACATTTTTTATAAATATTTTATTATATCTTTTCATGTGACAACACTGAAGAAATGACACTTTGCTACAATGTAAAGTAGTGAGTGTACAGCTTGTATAGCAATGTGAATTTGCTGTCCCCTCAAAATAACTCAACACACAGCCATTAACGTCTAAACCGCTGGCCACAAAAGTGAGTACACCCCTAAGTGAAAATGTCCAAATTGGGACCAAAGTGTCAATATTTTGTGTGGCCACCATTATTTTCCAGCACTGCCTTAACCCTCTTGGGCATTGAGTTCCCCAGAGCTTCACAGGTTGCCACTGGAGTCCTCTTCCACTCCTCCATGACAACATCACGGAGCTGGTGGATGTTAGAGACCTTGCGCTCCTCCACTTCCGTTTGAGGATGCCCCACAGATGCTCAATAGGGTTTAGGTCTGGAGACAAGCTTGGCCAGTCCATCACCTTTACCCTCAGCTTCTTTAGCAAGGCAGTGGTCGTCTTGGAGGTGTGTTTGGGGTCGTTATCATGTTGGAATACTGCCCTGCGGCCCAGTCTCCGAAGGGAGGGGATCATGCTCTGCTCATTCATGGTTCCCTCAATGAACTGTAACTCCCCAGAGCCGGCAGCCCTCATGCAGCCCTAGACCATGACACTCCCACCACCATGCTTGACTGTAGGCAAGACACACTTGTCTTTGTACTCCTCACCTGTTTGCCGCCATACACGCTTGACACCATCTGAACCAAATAAGTTTATCTTGGTCTCATCAGACCACAGGACATGGTTCCAGTAATCCATGTCCTTAGTCTGCTTGTCTTAAGCAAACCGTTTGTGGGCTTTCTTGTGCATCAACTTTAGAAGAGGCTTCCTTCTGGGACGACAGCCATGCAGACCAATTTGATGCAGGGCGTATGGTCTGAGCACTGACAGGCTAACCCCCACCCCTTCAACCTCTGCAGCAATGCTGGCAGCACTCATTCGTCTATTTCCCAAACATAACCTCTGGATATGACGCTGAGCACGTGCACTCAACTTCTTTGGTCGACCATGGCGAGGCCTGTTCTGAGTGGAACCTGTCCTGTTAAACCACTGTATGGTCTTGGCCACCGTGCTGCAGCTCAGTTTCAGGGTCTTGGCAATCTTCTTATAGCCTACGTCATCTTTATGTAGAGCAAAAATTCTTTTTTTCAGATCCTCAGAGAGTTCTTTGCCATGAGGTGCCATGTTGAACTTCCAGTGACCAGTATGAGAGAGTGAGAGCGATAACACCAAATTTAACACACCTGCTCCTCATTCACACCTGAGACCTTGTAACACTAGCGAGTCACATGACACCGAGGAGAGAAAATGGCTAATTGGGCCCAATTTGGACATTTTCACTTAGGGGTGTACTCACTTTTGTGGCCAGCGGTTTAGACATTAATGGCTGTGTGTTGAGTTATTTTGAGGGGACAGCAAATTTACACTGTTATACAAGCTGTACACTCACTACTTTACATTGTAGCAAAGTGTCATTTCTTCAGTGTTGTCACTTGAAAAGATATAATAAAATATTTACAAAAATGTGAGGGGTGTGCTCACTTCTGTGAGATACTGTATATTGAATTTATTTATTGAATATTTATGCTGATTCTTGACAGTGTATTTATTTACTTATTTTTACAAAATAGCATATATTTTTAACAGTATAGATTTTTTTTATATATATTGTCTGATTATTAGTCAGTATTGAACAGCTATTGCCCATAACATGAAAATAATTATCAGCTTTTGGTGAAATTTTAAAAATTTGTTGTAAGTTGTAACTTTGTGCCCATTTTCATCTAGACTAAGCTGAAACTTGTGCATGGCTGATACAAACAGGCCATGTTACTTAAAGTCAACATGAAATGTAAGTTGCGATAGTCTTTTCTTCCCGATTGTGGTGTATATCCGAGTGAAACGGCTTCTCGAATGAGAAAAAATGATTTTGTCCTTGTTGATTGGATGGTTGCATGGTTGTGGTTTGCTATTGGTGGATCTCATGTGAATGACAGGTTGCCCCACCCTTGCACCAGTAAACACATCAACGGAGAAGAAAAGAGATGTTGCTGCAAGAGGGAGGGAAGTTATTTTGATTAAAGATTATTAATTTAAAAAAAAAAATATGTAAATATTATGCTTTGTTTTGTCTCTTGTGAAAGAAAGCCTCAAACAGTATATAGTGTGTCTGTTTAATTGTGGATCTGATGAAACAAAGGTTTAATCATGGTGGCTGAGCTCGTTAGGCTGAAATATGAAATATGAGGGTGGGACAGTGGGAATCGTTCTCTCACACGCTCTCGCAGAAGAATAAAGAATATGAATGGTGCACATTGTTGCTGTTGCTCATGTTTTTGAGGGGGTGGTGGTTGGGGTGGGTGAGTTGGGATTTTTTTTTGAATCAAGACAAAGCATGTGGTTCACTGAAACTGCATTATCCATGAGGAATTAAAGATGGCATCCTGAATCCATCTGACCATCATTTGTGTGTGTTACTCTCAGAAGAAGATGACAAAGTAACAGTAGATACCAAAGATGGACAAAGGACAAATTAACTGAAAAATATTACAGAAATTAAAGTAATGTTTTGGTTGCAATGAAATTAAAGTCCTATCAATAAAATGCTACAGAAAATAATATCAAATCATTCCTCAAATTATAAAAAATAGTGTTTACAGTAATGATCTCATAAGTCATGAAAATTCTTCTTAAAAGAGTTTTTACATTTTTAAATGCTCAGTTGGAAATAGCTTTTTGTGAGTGCAACCTCATGGAAATTGATGCTTCAAAAAGTTCATAAAGTGATTGTAAAACTAATCCAAATGAATTGAGTGGTTTAGTCCAGTTTTTCTGAAGAGACATGATCACTTTATATGATGAACAGATTGAATTTATTCACATATAAACATTCATCAACTTTCACATCGGTTGTGATAAACTCAAACATGTTTGCTTTACGTGTTTGAGAACCAATGAGGTTAATTCTCGTGTTACGTTGCGTCAGTTTTTGTAATTTGAATACGGAAAGCTTAGGACTTAGTGTAAGCATTTTGAACTGCGAGAGTTTTACACTTTCTTCGTAATTTGAATACGGAAGGCAGTCTAGATATTTTACTATATAACTTGTTAAATATGGATATTTTTCTTACACAAACACATTGCTTCACTTCAGAAGGCCTTTATTAACCCCCCGGAGCCATGTGGAGTACACGTTTATGATGGATGGATGTACTTTCTTCAGCTCATACTCTTCAGGTCCCGTTCACTGCCATTATAAAGCTTTAATGCACCAGGATATTTATTGTTATATCTCAGATTGTGTTCATCTGAAAGAAGAAAGTCATATACACCTAGGATGGCTTGAGGGTGAGTAAAGCTTGGGCTAATTGTCATTTTAAAGTGAACTGATATTTTATAAATGTAGCATAACACACCTTATGACTATAAGATTTAGCCACTAGATGACTGCTTGTACCATTATATATAATGGACCTCTCCACCCTATTTGCCATTTGGTAACAGACTAAATGAATTCTTTGTGTTTCTCTAATTGTATCCAAAGTCCTAAGTTTAGAAAAAGGGAAAAGATGACTCATCAGTCCGTATCACTTTTTTTCCATTGCTCAAGTATCAAGGTTTTGTGGCCCTTGTACTGGGTTATGCATCTCTATGCGTTGATGTTGGATACACATTGTTTCTGAATAGCAGTCCTGTCATAAATTCCAGCTTTGACATGTAGGTTTTGTTGATGCTGGGTCAGCAGATTCAATTCCTTGCTGAGTTCTGAGGCTGGACATTCAGCATCATCTTATTGAAAGTCCAATTCTTGTTGGTGTTTGGCAGTTTGTTGGTGTCAATGTTTTGCACATGTCTGTTCCCCTTGACTCTTTAAATAATTTAGCATTTTTTTGTGAATGATCCTTCTGCAATTTGGCCATCATCTATTTGGTCTCTTTGAAACTGTTTGTTGTTTTTTAGAAAGTCACACAACAAAATGTTAATTGTCAGACCTGTTTTATAGCTGTCAACATGAATCAACTTAATGTGACTCACCTTTGCAGCTGCACTGGTAAGTGAGATTTAATTACATCAGGAATAAGCTCTTTTTTTCCTGAAGTGTTTCAGTTAGTTTGTCCATCCGCTGTTTGTTCAAAAAAGGGTTGAAGGGATAGTTCATCCAAAAATGAAAATTCTGTCATCATTTACTATAACCATCTTTTCATTCAAACCTGTATAACTACATTTCTTATGTGAAACACAAAAAGAGATGTTTAGCAGAGTGTTCACGTTGCTCTTTTCTGTTAATGTTTTGAATTACACGTGTTATGTATATTTTCAATTAAATGTACTGAAATTTGTCAAAAAAGGCAAAATCTGCATCACTGGATATTATTGTCATTTAACATTTCTATCAGAAAACAGTTGTCAAATATTAAATATTTTTAATATTTATTTTTACACGCTCTTTCACTATTAAAACTGAAGTGTTGCTCTGGAATTCAGGTTAATCTTCTGTGAACAGTAAAGCCTTTTCATTGATTTGATTGGTCATCTCAGTAATTTTGACATTGATAAACGCTGTTAGATACCTGAGGCAGACCAGCCTAAAAAAGTAACTGTAAAAACTTGAATGGAGTGCATCAAAACAGCATCAAGAATATCAAATACTAGAGAGACAAGACAATTTGTCCTTTTTTAATTATTGGGGTGACCTGTCCGTCCCTCTCACTGTCTATGGTGTTTGGAAATTTAAAGGGGACCTATTGTGCCCCCATTTACAAGATGTAATATAAGTCTCTGATGTCCCCAGAGTGCGTATGTGAAGTTTCAGCTGAAAATACCCCACAGATATTTTTTATAGCATGTTAAAATTGCTACTTTTTGGGGTTGAGCAAAAACGCGCCATTTCAGTGTGTGCCCTTTAAATGCAAATGAGCTGCTGCACTCAGCCTAAGAGGGCGGAGTTTCACGAGCTTGTTCTCTGGTGTCAGGATTCAGTCAGGACGCACTATAATGACAGAAACTGTGAAACTGCATGGAGATAGAGCAGGTATAGTTTAGTTCAATTACGGTTATAACTTATATTGTCTTCTTGTTTTTATCCACTATATTTGTACAAGCCAGTTTACCGATGAGTTTTATAAAGTTTATTGTACTTCACACTAAATATTCAGAGCTTAATAAGACACAGTGCAAGTGTGCATTAAAATATTATCCATAAACTCTCTCTCTCTCCCTTGCATTATCATCAACATATACAGCGAAGTACACAGAAACACTCGTTACAGCTAACAATAAACAAAAATATAAAGACCTTATGCCTTTTCGTGTGGTGCTTAATAAACTAGTACACTTTATATCCATAAATCAACTCAGATGAACTGTAATAAAGTGCCTTTATTTCACCTTTATTACTGCCGTATCCAGTATCACTCTGGAGACTGTACGTTTTGTATTGTCCCTTTGTATTGACATTCGTTCACAAAGCAGTCCGGTTTGAAATGATTCGCGCAGACATAAACAAATTTCGGTAGAGTTGAGGGAGCATTTTCTTCAAAAACAAAATTAATCCACCTCGTCTTCAGCGGCTCAGATTTAGGGAGTAAACGGAGAGAGCTATGTGGATTAATCCATCCAGCTACAGAACACCTAAAACGCTTGGGAGGCGTTCTCGTCAGTGCAGCAATGGCGGACTGTGTACAACTCGCTGTGAACTCGCTCAGGGCGGTTCTATGTTAAAACGTCAGTGTCTGTCAACATTCGTGGGCGGGGCCTGTGGCTAATGTGACGTCACACTGCCAGGGATCTGGAAACGGCTTGTTCTGAGACACTGTTTATGATTTATGGAGATTAAAAAAGTCGTTGGATTTTTATCATTATAGGGTGGTTGTGTACACACACTGCCAACACACATTTATGTCCAAACACCATGTAAAAGTGAATTTTGCATAATAGGTCCCCTTTAATTGTTAACTAAGAATCTTCCCAGCTCTCCAATCTCATTTGCACTTTCTAGTTTTGGTTAGCAGTAGTTTTATTAAATGTTTTAAAACATTTAAAATGTCAAATATAGTGGTCAGAATATAAACTGAAAAAGTGTTAGTACAGTTTAAATAATAATTAAAGTATGAGTATTATTAAAGAAAAAGTGTTAAGTGGTCTGTGGTTGAATGTTCTGCAGAGAAGTAAATATGTTTTCCTGCTCACCTCTAGTCCTTCTTTAATGCTAGTAGTGAGAGTGTGTTTGTGTTGAAGTTAGAACCTGAAAGGCCTGTTTTAGTTAACTTAGTTAGCACAAGGCTATCATACAATCTGTTTTTGGTGTATCTATGTACATGTCTAATATGTACACTGATTAACCTTCCATAAGAGTGTGTGTTGGATGTCTTTACTTTAGCTCATGAATGCTTGACTTGGATGTGAGTGTCAGTTATTTCCGTAATCTTGCTGAACATTTAGATGATAAGAGGCTAGTTGTGGTGGAGTCTCATCACTTAGTTCTGTATGACTCTGACAGATAAGATAAACTAAAAAAAATGAAATACAGGGAAATGCCTTGCTCTCCTACTGCAACACAGCTCTGTCCCAGGGTATGACAATAGACACAAAAGTTCTTAAATTAAACTTCCAGATGTTTCTACTGAGTCATTCCCCGAAACAGGAAGCAGCTCAGAACTGTTTCAGAAAGTGTCCTATCAGTCATTGCCCTAAGAGGAAATTACTTTTACATTTATTTGCAACTTTCCCATCTTCCATGTTTTAAATGGTACAATTAAATTTTCTTTGAGAATGTTTTTATATGCACTACCGTTCAAAGGTTTGGGTCAGTGAGATTTTTTTTAAATGAATGTTTATTGTTTTTGAAAGAAGTCTCTTTTGCTCACCAAGTCTGCATTGTTTTGTTCAAAAAGTAAAATTATTATTATTAATAATTATGCATTTATTAATTGCCGCCTTTCAAGACACTCGAGGATGCCTTACAAGCAAATGAACACATAAAACATGAAATAACAGAAGACCGTTAGTTTGGCTTAAAACACAGAAGCCCTCAGTGCAAGCTTAAAAACACCACAAACGATAAAAATTACTTTGACACAGTCACCGAAAGGCCTGTTTAAAAAGGTACGTTTTGACACGAGACTTAAAAAAAGAAAGAGTGTCACAATTTTAGAAATCCTGTCGAAGCATGTTCCATAGATGAGGGGCAGCATAGCTGAAAGCTCGAGATCACATGCAAGTCATATACATATACATAGTAGAAGTAAGGTGAATGCAGAAGATGATCTAAGAATGTGGGTGGGAGTTATTATAGGAAGAAGATCAGACAAATAAGAAGGAGCCAAGTTGTGAAGTGCCTTATAAGTAAGGAGTAAAATCTTAAATTCAATACGTTGTTTAACAGGGAGCCAGTGCAGTTGGAGTACAGGAGAAATGTGTTGAAACGAAGAAGTTCTGGAGATGATTTGTGCATCCGAGTATTGTCAAAGATTAACCTGCAGCCATTAGACTTTGCCAGATAATTTTTTGAACCAATAAGAAGAATTTCTGTTTTCGTGCTATTAAGTTTAAGAAAATTACTTGAAAACCCAGTTTTAACTTTGGACAGACAGACAGTTAGAGAGAGAGAGCAGAGGAAGAACAGAAGTAGGCTTAGAGGAACAAGTAGAGCTGGGTGTCATCAGCGTAACAGTGAATGTGAATGCCAAATTTTCTGAAGATGCTTCCAAGCGCAAGTAGAAAGATGATAAATAGTAGAGGGCCTAATACTGATCCCTGAGGGACACCAGAAGTGATTTGAGATGACTTTGATCAAAACTGCCTTAATTGCACAAATTCAACTTAGAAAGAAAGCGTAACGCCTCTCGCAGTTCAAAACGCTTACGCTATGTCCTACGCCTTCCGTGTTCAACTTACGACTTTTATGTAAGTTGAATACGTAAGGCGGTCTGGCGGAAGCTAGTTATTTTACTTTATAACGTGTTAAATATGAATATTTTTCTTACACAAATGCTAAACCAAAGACAGATTGAAATGGTTCATATTGGTTGTTGTCAGAGAGATGGTCATGTACCTGAGTTGCAAAAACCTTTTCCAGGATTTTAGATAAAAATGGCTGTTTGGAAATTGGACAGAAATGATGAAAGTTACTTGGAACAGCACCTGGCTTATTGAGTACTGGAGTTATTATTGCAGGTTTAAGTGAATATGGAACAATACCAGAATAATAGAAGAATGAATTATATCAGTGATCAACGAGGAAAGAACAGGTAAACAAACTTTGACTAAGTGGGTTGGAAGAGGGTCTAAATGACAACTAGTAGATTTAGATTTTTGGATAATTTTAGTTACCTCATCTATTGTAGGAACTAGTTAAATGCAGAGAGAGTAGAAGTTGGCTGAGGAAAACTAAGACAAGAAGAATAACATGCTAGTGTCATGAATGAGGTTCCCTCGACTCATCCTCCGGACCACCGGAGGGAGCCATCACCCGAATTCTGACTGTTTCCCAATCAGACTCCAGTTCCCATAGGCCCTCATTCCTGGGACTGATTACACATGCACCTGCACCTCATTACACCCACACTATTTAAGACACTCCACTGCACACATGCTTCGCGAAGTCTTGATTTGCCAAGGTGATCAATTCCGAGCGTTTATTCTGTGGACTGATTCTCTGTTATTGCCTGGACTGTTTATCTCTGCCTGATCCGTTGCTGCCTGCCCCGATCTCTGCCTGGACTCTGACCCTGTTTGCTTGCCGCCCGCCTCGACCACTGCCTGTGACCCGACTCTGTTATCTGCTGCCAGCCCTGACCCCCAGCCTGTCCCTGACCACGGTATTGTCTTTGCCCTGCTGTATTATTGTACTTTTAATAAAAGCTGCAAATGGATCCACTCTCTACCGACCCATCATTACAGCTAGATTGAAAGCCAAATTGTATTATATTAATACAGTTCAAAATATATTTTTTCTGTTGTAATATTTATAAAAATGTAACTTATTCCTGTGATGCAAATCTGAATTTTCAGCATCATTACTCCAGTCTTCAGTGTCACATGATTCTTCAGAAATCATTCTAATGTTGTTTTAATGCTCAAAAACATTTCTTATTATCAATTTTGAAAACAGTTGTGCTGCTTAATATTTTTGTAGAAATTGTTATTGTTATTAGTTGTAATTGTTATTACATAAAAAAAATAAATAAAAAAAAATAACAGTCTCCAATAAAGAAAAGGAAAATCTAATTTAAAACATATGTGCCAAGTTTTTAGAAATGTATTTTTTTTATTCATATAGTTTAAAAAATATATATACCAATTTAGTAAATGTCACAATGTAATGTGGTGTAACCATCAAGAAAAAAACCTTTTCCTTACACCTGGAATAATGTAAATGTGAACATCCTAATCATTATTTAAAAAGTTTACATAAATAACTCCTTTTTAACAAACATTATTTATTATTTAAACGTTTTTTGGGAGTCGCATCACATGACATTTTACAACCTAAACTAAGCTTTCCTTGTCATAAAAAGGTCAAATGATCTACTTGACACAAAGTCATGAGGGTCTGCAAGGGTCCTCTTCTGCTCTCTGATATAATTAACTGTTTTATGTTTTTTTCTGTATGCATCACTTGACTTAGATTTGCTGAACAAATCTATTTTAATTCAGAAATTGGAAAACAAATTGTCATAGGAGGTGTATTCTGTATGTACGAATCACATTTTTTATGTATTTTTAAATCAATAGATCCAGACAAAAACTGAGCATCATGTCATTGCCCTTATGTGCTCAGATCATGGCTTCATGCACTCCAGCAAATAAAATTTTAGATGAATTCATGAAGCATGTTCAGTATCTCACAAAAGTGAGTACACCCCTCACATTTCAGCAACCATTTTAGTATATCTTCTCAAGGGACAATACTATAGAAATGAAACTTGGATATATTTTAGAGTAGTCAATGTGCTGCTTGTATAGCAGTATAGATTTACTGTCCTCTGAAAATAACTTAACATACAGCCATTATTGTCTAAATTGCTGGCAACAAAAGGGAGTACACCCTAATTTTTGTCTGCTTGACAGGACCATACAAATGTGTGGATCTTGTATTAGAGCAGTTAAAATTTGGAGCTTTGAGTACAATTCTCTCATACTGACCACTGGATGTTCAACATGGCACCTCATGGCAAAGAACTCTCTGAGGATTTGAGAATTATAATTGTTGCTCTCCACAAAGATGGACTAGGCTATAAGAAGATCGGTAACACCCTGAAACTGAGTTACAGCACAGTGGCCAGGGTCATAGAGAGAGGTTTTCCAAGACGGGTTCCACTCGGAACAGGCCAAAGAAGTTTAATCAAAGAAATTGAGACCTTGTGCTGTGCGTCAGGTGCAGAAGCTGACTTCAAAAAACAGATGCATGAGTGCTGCCAGCATTGCTTTAGAGGTTACAGAAGTGGAAGGTCAGCTTGTCAGTGCTCAGACCATTCGCCGCACACTGCAGCAAGTCGGTTTGCATGGCCGTCGTCCCAGAAGGAAGGCTCTTCTGAAGCTGGCTCACAAGAAAGCCTGCAAACAGTTTGCTGAAGACAACCTGTCCAAGAGCATGAACTACTGGAACCATGTCCTGTGGTCTGATGAGACTAAGATAAAATTGTTTGGCTCAGATGGTGTCCAGCATGTGTGGCGACGCCCTGTTGAGGTGTCAACAGGGCGTCGAGTCTAGCATGGTGGTGGTAGCATCATGGTCTGGGGCTGCATGATTGCTGCTGGTACTGGGGAGCTCTGCTTCATTGAGGGAAACATGGATTCCAACATGTACTGTGACATTCTGAAGCAGAACATGATGCCCTCCCTTCAGAAACTGGGTTGAACGGCATGATAATGACCCCAAACACACTGCCAAGATGGCAACTGCCCTGCTGAAGAAGCTGAAGGTGATGGAGTGGCCAAGTATGTGTCCAGACCTGAACCCAATTGAGCACCCGTGGGGCATCCTCAAGCGGAAGGTGGAGAAGCGCCATGTGTCTAACATCCAGCAGCTCCGTGATGTCATTATGGAGAAGTGGAGGAGGATCCCAGCAACAACCTGTGCAGCTCTGGTGAATTCCATGCCCAGGAGGATTAAGGCAGTGCTAGATAACAATGGTGCTCACACAAAATATTGACACTTTGGACACAGTTTTGACATGTTCACTTAGGGTGTACTCATTTTTGTTGCCAGTTATTTAGACAATCATGGCTGTATGTTGAGTTATTTTCAGAGGACAGTAAATCTATCCTGCTATACAAGCTGCTCATTGACTACTCTAAAGTATATCCAATTTTCATTTCTATAGTATTGTCCCTTGAGGATATATAATAAAATGGTTGCTGAAATGTGAGGGGTGTACTCACTTTTGTGAGATACGGTATTTTGTATATTGACAGAATAGCAGTAGACTGTGCATGGCAAAGCTTGGTTAGGACTGTTGGTTTGAACACATTTCTCGTTTGAGAGGAACTTATTATCTTGTTATCTGTGACACTGATACTCTGATGAAAACAGTGAGCCGTTGCCAGTTAGCGAAATTCATTTCCATTCAATGTTTGTTCCATAAAAATATTCTCAGCAATGCACATGTGGTCCATTTTGCAGCTTTTTTCTGGCCAAGAACCACCCACTTAAACAGACCATCTGACCAGCATCTACAGTGATCAGCCATAATTAGTTTTTCTTTTTTGTGCCATTTAGCGGCAGGTCAATCTGAAATGGATGAATCCACAATGGTATCCCTTTAAAAGTGCAGGTACAAACCTGCCAGTCAGATCGGAGCTTGAGATTTTGGCAAGTGCTTGATATTTTGGTTTGAAATAATCATCATATGGTCACTGAATGGACCGTGGGCTGCTACTAGTTCATATCCAACATGATGATGGGCTGTCAGGTCATGTGAGTCTTTGGAAGGACGTTGTGGAATTTGGGCTAGAGTCGCTGAAAGAAAGTCAACGTCATGACGGCTCGTGGACAGCTTGCCATCCTCACGCCTTCTTTACACAAGCGTTGCAAGCTTGCTTGATGGCACTATTGCACTCTCATTCTTATTAAAAGATCAGTTTCGCAGTTTTTAGCAAAATTTTGGTTTCCCAGTATCACTCGGCCAGCTTTGAAGGTTGAATTACTGCAGCAGAAGGTCTCAAAGGCATTAGCTCAGTGTTAAATATTCTCGCTGCTCGACTGCTATGCCACAGAGGTAGCACATAGTCACTAACCTCTCATGTGTGTAGAAGATCACAGTTCATGTGGACACTGACAATAGCTCAGTTACAAAACCGGTCTGTTGCCTTACATCAGTACACTGTAAAAAAAGGAATTGTTAAGAAAACTTTATAAATCTGATGTATTCAGATTATCATCACTATTATTATCTCAAAAATTGACCAACATTTTGTTTGGTCAATTTGAATTGTTCATTCACTAAATGCAAAATGCTTTGTTCAGCCAATAAATTCATCAAGGCAACTACAGATTTCTTGTTCAACAAATTTTTAATTAGTAACACAATAAATTGATCCAACATATTGGTAGCCATAATTGTTTGTAGGAACTATTGTAGTTCTATACTAAATGTGAGCATGCATTTACTCATCCCACTTGCACAAAAACAGATTCAGTATTCCTTAAAATTAATAAAAAATTCAAACTCAGAATATTACACAAACCTGCAATAATTAAATATGTTAAATAACACAAATATACTTTATGTATTTAATCTCACTTTATTAACCAATGTCTTTGCTGCTGACCTGCAATGATCCAATTCAGCCATACTAATAAGCAAAAATAGCTTTAGATAAACATCATATTTGTGTTTCATTTTGTTGTTTTTATTGCTGAAGTAAGAGTGTTGAACTTTCTTCTCCAGTATCCTATTCTTTTGCAATCTAGAATGGCAGCACATCTGAAAGGTTTGTTGGAGCTGCGCCCCTTATCGTACAGGCGTGAATTTGCACTTCCTTTTGCATTTGCACTTTTGGGGCCCTATATTAATGATCTAAGCACATGGTCAAAAGCGGACGGCGCAAGTGCGATTAGGGCGTGTCCGAATCCACTTTTGCTAGTTTAACAACGGGAAAAATGCTCGGAGTCTAAATGGTCTAAATGGGTTGTCCCTATTCTCTTAATGAGTAATGGGTATGTTTTGGGCGTAACATGCAATAAACCAATCAGAGTCTCATCTCCCATTCCCTTTAAAAGCCAGTTGCGCTTGCGCCATGGTGTATTCGCTATTTACATGGCGGAATTTGCAAGCGGAAAAACTGAACGCTTCTCTAGTGAGGAAACGGATCTGCTTGTGCACGAGGTTAAAGCTACGGGACAAGCCGGATTCCACCAAAGCATTTTTATCTTTATGCACACCGTAATAATCTTTTACATTGTAATCCTTTTATTTTTAATATTTGGCATGTTTGTGTGCTGCTGCGTGTGTAACAAGCAGAGTGTACGCGCGTTGTGCACCTTCCTATAGGTGCATATTACTAAGGCACCCTTTAAATAACAAAAAAATATTGTGCCATTGACACAGTCTATTTCAGTTGCCTCAAAATAGCAACACGCCAACAATGCACCTGAACACACCTCGTTTTCAGACCAGCACGCCCATGGGCACACAAATGGCCGCAAATGCATTTGCTCTTTAAACAACTTGGCGCAGAACGTAAAAATGATAACTGCATCGGGCTGAAACTAGCCTGGCACCGCATTGCGCTGGGTGTATGATAGGGCCCTTGGTGTGAAAAGGCCTTTACATTTGCCAAAAATGTGAGAAAAAGGTGAGAAAAAGTAGCTCAAAAGAAATGTAACTCATTCATTTCCATAAAAAAGTAACTAAGTAATGTAATTAGTTACTTTTTTTAGGGAGTAACGCAATATTGTAAAGCATTACTTTTAAAAGTAACTTTCCGCAAACTGAACACTATCACCTTAAAAGCAGTATATACTATATAGCAAAACTCGGCTACCTGATTGTTTATATCATAACTGTATTATCGCACAGCTCTACAGCTCTATTTATTATATCCAACTTTGTTTGCATATATATAGTACATTCATGAAAAGCAAATTTCTACTGCCTGATTTTATATTTTGCCACAAAATGTAACTATATTATTGCCCTGTTCTTAATCTAAAGTTGGATATTTATGTGTATCCAAGTTTATCCACATGCATACAGTGATATTTACTATATAGCAAATCTCAACGGCTGGATTGTTTGTAACGTCACAAAATGTAAACTGTATTATCGTCCAGCTCTAATCTGCTACATGAAGATATTAAGATATTATAAACATGAACATCATGATTTTCTGTAAAGATGCTTCGAATCAATGTGTATTGGGAAAAGCACCATATAAATATATTAGACTTGACTTGTCCTTGACACACAATCCTCCAGAACGATGACAGTCAACAAATGTGAACAACATAACAACAAATAACTAACAATAATGACAAAAAAGCCACAAAAGTAAAAAAAATAAAATAAAAAAAATAAGCAAACAGAGACACAAAAATGACAGTAACTGCATCATTTATCATGCTGTGACGCATGCTGGGAACTCACAAATGCTTTACATTTCAGCAGTATTGTTGACTTGTTGGGACATTTGTGGGAATTCTGTTGGTCTAACAAGAGTTTTTATGTAATGTCAAGTAATTCACTTTACTTAGTCTTTGTGACACCAAAGGTCCTGCAAACTGGAACATATGTATGCTTTTTTTTACACTGTATAGTGAGTAAAAGTAAGTAGATGTCCACCAGTTTTTCTTTTTTGATGATGCTGTATGTAAATTGATCTAATGTCACATTAAGCCCTTGTTCAGAGTCATACATCATTTAAGAACGGTACAGTATGTACCTTTTTAGACGCCATCTGTCTTTTAAGGTTGTCATCATGAAACATGTTTCCATCACTGTCCCATCATTCTCTCGCTATCTATTTCCGTCCCTCTCACTTCATCCTCATAAGTCCCATCCAGATTTTCAAGGCGGCTACAGTTTTCTGCATGTGGGAACGTATTCTTTGTCAATAGTTTCATGTTTCCACAGTTTTCATTGCAGAAGCGATGTGTTATTGTCCCACCCCACCCCCTTTAGTGGCATCACAGAGGCTGGACATAATCTCCAATGATCATAATGGCTTTATATAATATCTGGAGCAGCCACAGGTAGATAAACACAGACCAGCACAAAAGAGGATAAATGGGCCTACAAACACAAATTATCCCAAAAAATCACAAATACCTGGAAGTCGTGAATTGACAAATGAACAGAAGTAAAAGCAGACACACACTAAGCAAAATCATAATTTGTCTGGGATCTTGAAATCTATGAAATCTTGAAATCTTTGCCTAACAGAAAAAATACAACCCTCGAGTGGCATGAAATGGAAGTTGTGATAATTTTCCCTTTTGTGACCTACACGGCATAACATTATGACCACCTTCCTAATCAGATTGTGTTGGTCCCCCTTTTGGGGCAAAAACAGCCCTGACCCGTCGAGGCATGGACTCCACTAGACCCTGAAGGTGTGCTGTGGAATCTGCACCAAGATGTTAGCAGCAGATCCTTTAAGTCCTGTAAGTTGCGAGGTGGAGCCTCCATGGATCAGACTTGTTTGATCAGCACATCCCACAGATGCTCGATTGGATTGAGATCTGGGGAATTTGGAGGCCAAGTCAACACCTCAAACTCGTTGTTGTGTTCCTCAAACCATTCCTGAACCATTTTTGCTTTGTATCAGGGTGCATTATCCTGCTGAAAGAGGCCACAGCCACCAGGGAATACCGTTTCCATGAAAGGGTGTACATGGTCTGCAACAATGCTTAAGTAGGTGGTACGTGTCAAAATAACATCCACATGGATGTCAGGACCCAAGGTTTCCCAGCAGAACATTGCCCAAAGCATCACACTGCCTCTGAAGGCTTGCCTTCTTCCCGTAGTGCATCCTGGTGCCATGTGTTCCCCAGGTAAGCGACGCACACGCACCCGGCCATCCACGTGATGTAAAAGAAAACGTGATTCATCAGACCAGGCCACCTTCTTCCATTGCTCTGTGGTCCAGTTCTGATGCTCACGTTCCCACTGTTGGCTCTTTCGGCGGTGGACGGGTCAGCATTGGCACCCTGACTGGTCTGCAGCTATGCAGCCCCATACGCAACAAACTAATGCACTGTGTATTCTGACACCTTTCTATCAGAACCAGCATTAACTTCTTGAGCAATTTGAGCTACAGTAGCTCGTCTGTTGGATCGAATCCTGCTTCTAACACATCAACTTTGAGGACAAAATGTTCACTTGCTGCCTAATATATCCCACCGACTAACAGGTGCTGTGATGAAGAGATAATCAGTGTTATTCACTTCACCTGTCAGGGTCATAACGTTATGCCTGATAGGTGTATATCTGAGTGAAACGGCTTCTTAAGGCAGGAACACACCAAGCTGATGGTCGGCCGTCAGGCAGTTTTCTCAGTGTGTTCTGCACCGTGGGCTGAAGTTGGTCCTCGTTGGCTTTTTTCCGGCCGATTCAACATGTTGAATTGGCGTCGGAACTCGTCAGTCCGTCGGGCCATCTGATCATTCTGATTGGCTGTTCAGCTACTGCCACCTGCTGGTATGGAAAAGCATTTCATCTTACGCAGGCGCAGAACGGACGTGCTACTTGGCCGTTGGCTGTCGAGTGTTGGTTTGGTGTGTCAGGCCAACTTTGGACCCAGACGCTGCCGACGTGAGCCAACCCCGCAGTCTACTTTCGTTGCCACTAGTTCGTCGGCATCGGCTTGGTGTGTTCCTGCCTTTAAACAAGAGCAAATGTAGGGCTTGATTTTGTCCATAGGGAATTGATTAGATTTGTGGTTTGCTATTGGTGGATCTTATATGAGTGACAGGTTGCCCCTCGCTCACGCAAGTAAACACATCATCAGAGAAGAGAAGATATGTCACTGCAAGAGGGAGGGGAAGTTATTTTGATTAAAAATTATGAGGGCATATGAATAAAAAAAAAATGTGCATGGATAAATCAATTATAATAAACACTGCAATATTCTATAAAAAGTAAGAATGGTCCATTTTGATTTCATGGTGACTTTAAAGAAACATTTTAGGATAAATACAATATAAAGCAATATTTCTGCAAATAAAGCAAATTTTCATCTCCGAAATTGATTTTGGATAGGAGCAGTCAAACTCAAAAAAATTTGAAAAAGCACCTTAAAATTAATATAATAGTAGTCCAAAGTTTTCAACTTATTTCTTGACAGTTTAAAACCAGTAGCTTTCACATAATTTGCATGTTCACTGGAGTTACCTTAGTAATGCACAACCAGTTCATCCATCTATAAATGTTGTTCCAGATCTTTAAAAATGATGACAACAACTCGATATCTTTAATTAGAAACCTTGTACTGAAGAATACAAGTTGCATGATGTTGCTTTTATGTTGTGTTGGCCCAAATACTTCCATTGCAAGAACATAACTTCTAAAAAAAAATTTTTATTAGCTCTTATATTACATTCTTTTGTAACCGACATTATGCCGCAGATGCTGTTCATAGAGCTTAAGTCAAATTACGCCCGGATTCCTTAAATGCTCTTTGTCTCACCACTTTGAGTAATAAAAAGACTGCAGTGGACATTCGAAGTGAGCTGAAATCATATTATGATTTTTATGAAGGTTTCTTCGTGTCACTTGATGACTTTTACTGGAAAAATTTGACAGACACAAGAAGGATCTCTAGACATTGGCTTTTAAGGAAAGAGATGTTCTCAGTGTCAGTAAATGTGTCACTTTGAAGCCAGTGTGTGAGAACATGTTGTGAGGGAGTCAGGAAAATATATTTATTTGATGATTTGTGAGTGAAAGGCAAAGAAAAAGAGACGAAGAAGATTGACAGAGCATAAAGGGGTGAACAGTGTGTCTCTCTCTCTCTGTGTTCCAGCGCTTGTGATGGTTATTGCATATAAATCTTCAGCGTGAAGGAGAGAGGTGTCAAGTTGCGCAAACAGAACGGCCAAGTGTGTGTGTAAACCCACTGACCTCGCCCTCTGGTGAAGAGCACGCAATTAGGACCTGCTTGTGATTATACACACACACAGCTAATAACACACACTGATCATAACCGTTTCTTGAGTGCTAGCAAATATTCAATCACATGCATGAGAACGTTTTGCATGTTATATTTTGCATGTCGAACAAACATATGATTAGATTTAGTATTAAAATTATTTTATAATATAAATTTAAAATAATTTAAAAAACATTTCATGTTAAATGAGCATTATTTAATAATTATTTCTATGTTTTGACTGATAAAAGATAAATAGACGATATTAAAATAAATAAAAACTAAAAACTGAAATCAGTCATTTAAAAAGCACAATACAGTATGAGAAATAAATCTTCATTTGAGATTTGCTAAAGATTACTATTAGCAGTGTTATGAAATTATTAGTGTTTTTTAAAAATTAACAGTGACTTGATGACATCCTTCACAAATAGCACATTAAACAAATTATATATATATATATGACATATATATATATGTTTATTATATATCAATAAACATGTCACATCAAAAAAACGTAATATCATATCAATAAACATGTCTACAGTTCACAATTGACTCTGTCTGAGGTAGTCTTAGAGGCAAATGTGTTGTGTCTTTAAATATATATACACTGATGAACTAAAACATTATGACCAGTCATGGGTGAAGCAAATATTATTGATCATCTCCTAACAAGGCCACATATTAAAGTCTGGGTAGATTAGATGGTCAGCAAACAATCAATTCTCGTAATTAACATGTTGGATACAGGAGAAATGTGCAGGAATAAAGATCTGAGTGACTTTGACGAGTGCCAAATTGCTTGGCAAGGCGACTGGGTCGAAGTATCTCTGAGACGTCAAGGCTTGTGTGTTGCTCCCGGTCAGCAGTGGTGAGAATTTACCAACAGTGTCCGAGGAGGGACAAACCACAAACCTGCGACAGGGTGTTGGGCTGCTTAGCCGCAGATGAATCAGACAATCTATTATGATCCCTGTCCTCCATCGAAAGCATCTACAAAGGGCACTCGAGTGTCTGAACTGGACCTTGGAGCAACGGAAGAAGGTTTCTTGGTCCGATGAGTCCTGTTGTCTTTTGTGTGCGCCATTTATCTGGGATCACTGTGGCAGCAGGATCACTGTGGGATGACGACAAGCTGGTGGAGGGAGTGTGATGCTCTGGGCAACGTTCTGCTGGGAAACCCTGGGTCTGGCCATTCACGTGGATGTAAATTTGACACCTACCTAAACATTGTTGCAGACCAGGTACACCCCTTCATGACAATGGTGTTCCCTGGTGGAAGTGGCCTCTTTCAGCAGGATAATGCACTCTGCCACATTGTTCAGGAATGGTTTGAGGAACATGATGAAGAGTTCAAGGTGTCTCAATCCAATCGAGCATCTGTGGGATGTGCTGGACCAACAGGTTTGTTCCACGGTGGCTCCATCTCGCAGCCTACAGGATTTAAAGGATCTGCTGCTAACATTTTGGCGCCAGATACCACAGCACACCTTTAGGGGTCTCGTAGAGTCCATGCCTCGACGGTCAGTGCTGTTTTGGCAGCACACAGAGGACCAACAGCATATTAAGCAGGTGGTCATAATATTTCAGATCATAAGTGTATGTATGTGTTTATATACATATATATTGGCCACAATTTTGACATTGAAACCATAGGGAAAAACTGCAATATAGATATTTTTTATATTATACGCACAGATCCATTATACTGTTGCACATGCGTTTTCTTTCTCAACTGTTTACGCTCACCAAACCATAAACCATAACTGACTGTGTTTACATGAATACTCACCAGCATTTTGACATTATTTTGTGTGTGTTTGACTGTTTAAGGGCTTTATGTGCGCACACTTTGGGTGTGAGCACAATCTGTGGGAATGAGTAAAATTATGCGGGATATGTGCAGTCCCACACCGAAATTCAAGCCCTGTAACACCAACAATATTCATCCGGAGCAAATGAAAGGGGTCAGTGAGGGGAGGCGGATTTGTGTGTCAACTCACTGTCGGAGAGATGAGAGAGTGAGAAAGCGGTATTGTGTATCACTTCTGCGGATAATGAAAATTGGAAGCGTTTCAGATATTTCAGTTTCGATATGTGTCGAAAAATCTGTATTTTTTACAACACTACATTGCACTTAGATTATTATTTCCGATGCCTTTTTAAAAGACTGCAATTGAAAAATGTATATATTATATATAAAATTCAACCTGCCAAAGGAGTGATTGTGTAATATATTTATACTTTGTGTGTGTATGTATATATACAGTGCCCTCCACAATTATTGGCACCCTTAGTAAATATGAGCAAAGGCGGCTGTGAAAATAAATCTGCATTGTTTATCCTTTTGATCTTTCTTTCAAAAAATTCACAAAATTATAACCTTTCATTGAAGGAAAAGAATTGAAAGTGGGGGGAAAATCACATTATGAAACTAAATGTTTTTCTCCAAAACACGTTGGCCACAATTATTGGCACCCTTTTATTCAAAACTTTTTGCAACCTCCTTTTGCCAAGATAACAGCTCTGAGTCTTCACCTATAATGCCTGATGAGTTTGGAGAACACCTGAGAAGAGATCAGAGACCATTCCTTCATGCAGAATCTCTCCAGATCCTTCAGATTCCCAGCTCCATGTTGGTGCTTCTTCTCTTCAGTTCACTCCACTCATTTTCTTTAGGGTTCAGGTCAGGGGACTGGGATGGCCATGGCAGAAGCTTCATTTTGTGCTCACTGACACATTTTTGTGGTGGTTTTGATGTTTGTTTTGGATCATTGTCCTGATGGAAGATCCAACCACGGCCCATTATTGGATTTCTAGCAGAGGGTCAGGTTTAGATTTTTTATCTGTTGGTATTTGCTAGAATCCAAAATACCATGTATCTGAACAAGATGTCCAAGACCTCCAGCAGAAAAATAGGCCCACAACATTAAAGATCCAGCAGTATATTTAACCGTGGGCATGGGGCACTTTTTATCCATGTGTGCACCAAACCCATCTGGTGG
>RJVU01029436.1:1152485-1170853 GCA_003731715.1 Anabarilius grahami
TACTCCTGTGGAACAGGAAGTCATGACTGGACAATTTCATTCTCCTAGTCACCCTGGTGTGCTAAAAAATGTAAATATGAATGGGAATATACTTCAGAGATATTTTACTCATAAGAATTTCTAGAGGTGCCAATAATTGTGGCCAACATGTATTGGAGAAAAACATTTATTTCATAATGTGAGTTTCCCCCCACTTTCAATTGTTTTACTTCAATGAAAGCTTAGAATTTTGTGAATTTTTTTAATGAAAGATCAAAAGGATGAACAATGCAGATTTATTTTCACAGCTGCCTTTGCTTATATTTTCTAAGGGTGCCAATAATTGTGGAGGATTCTGTATATATATTATTTTCAAATCAATAAACATGTCTACAGTTCACAATTGAGTTTGTCTGAAGTAGACTTACAGGCGAATGTGTTGTGTCTCTCTGTTCTTTGCAAAATAGTGTAATCACCTATTTTAAGATCCCATGTCAAATTAAAAGTAGTGAAAATGCTTTAAAAATGTATCCCAACCCTTTATTCTTTCAAGTCTTAATATATTTGAGCACAAGAATACATTTTATGTGGACGGCAAAAGCATTCTTTACATTTAGGTGTTATTTCAAGGTTGAATTGCTATGTACGGGACAAAGGGCATGATTAAAGGGCATACATTTATTAACATAATTTTTTCATGATTAAAAATGTACATTTTTACTCAAACTGACAGCTCTACCTTGGATATAACACTATTGTTGATGTCTGTTGTTGAAGCACTAAAAGCGTCCATTTGCACGTGCACGCTGACTCACACATGCACACACATAAACCAGGCCTGGTTTTGCTTGAACAGAAACTCTAATGTAAACAGAGCTCACAGCCATCTGCCTAATGTCAGTGTGGCCAGCAGGCTCTGCCTCACACACACACACACACACCGCTCTACAGCATTGCCTCTTGCCTGTCCTTTTGGTTTCTCATTTCGTATGCTGTGTACTGGAGCAAACCATTGTTTGTCAAATCTATAGTTTTATCCTTTGTATAGCAGCATACAGTACAACATCATCTCTGCTATCACTTCAGATAAATCCTCTGTAGTTTTCAAAACAGCACAGGGATAAACTATCCAGTCAGCTATAAGAGGCTATTAGATTAATATTGCTGCTATAAACCTGCCTGTTTGACACAATAAAGTGGCACTGAAAAATTATTTCAGTTTATAGCTTACTATTAATATATAATGGTCATGCTTGGTCTGTGTATTGATTGGTGGATGACAGTGGAAGAAGAGTTATCGACTATTTAGTGTCGATTGACCTCTGACTGTGTTCATGCTCCAAAAATACAGAGTTAAGGCTCGCTCAAACCAAGAACGATAACTATAATGATAACTACATTAGTGTCGACACCAATCATGATACCATTCTGTTTATTATAAGTGCGCTGCAGTTTTGTTGTCTACCCCTTTAAATGCTCAAACTCTTTAAAGCAGAATGGATTCTGATTGGCTGTCAATGTTTTTTCATTCATCAGATGGAAAAAATCATTCTGAAAGTGATATACTTCTTCTGTGCCATTATCATTATAGTTGTGGTGTGCTATTCTTTTATATTTAGAACTATATCTTCATCGTCTTGTTTATATTTATTGTCCTTGGTGTGAACGAGCCTTTAAGGACTGAACAACTCCAAACTGATTCCCTCTGCAGTAACATTACTTTGGCGTCCATTATTGTTCTTTTTTTATTTTTTTGACATGCAGACTAGGAGAATTTTTATTTAGTTTTGCTCTGTTTCTTGTATCAAGGCATAGATATTTTCAACATCTTTTATTTAAAAAACCTTATCAGCAACAATAGCGATATTGTTGAGAGGTTTGCTTAATTTCTGGTTATTTTGAAGTGAAAATTCAAAATTTTATGTCAGTTATTATGTCCTTCTCTGTGAATCGGTTCAAAACACTGATTCAATGATTCTTTTGTGTAATCACTCAATTATTCATGGAGGTCCTTGTACTTGCTTATATTTTTATGAAAACTGATATTTTGTAATTGTTCTTGTGTTTTAGTAAAATATATATATATCAAATATCATATATCAAATGGTAAAGCAAGATTAAAAAAAAAATTTGAAATGAATACTTATATTCAGCAAGGATGCATTAAATTGTAAAATTTTNCTGTGAATCGGTTCAAAACACTGATTCAATGATTCTTTTGTGTAATCACTCAATTATTCATGGAGGTCCTTGTACTTGCTTATATTTTTATGAAAACTCATATTTTGTAATTGTTCTTGTGTTTTAGTAAAATATATATATATCAAATATCATATATCAAATGGTAAAGCAAGATTAAAAAAAAAAAATTGAAATGAATACTTATATTCAGCAAGGATGCATTAAATTGTAAAATTTTACATTGTCACACAAGATTCATCAAAGTCAAATGTATTATTAATCAAAGAATCCTGAATAAAAAAACAAAAAACCCCAAAACAATATATATATATTAAGCAGTACAGCAATTTTCAACATTGATAATAATAAGAAATGTTTCTTGAGGATCATGTGATGCTAAAGACTGTAGTAAAATACTAAATAAAGTATGTTTTATGTATATTTTATATTAGGTGGCTCAAAAGATAACATTTTTGATATATATTGGCCAGCATTACTTATAATAAAATATATGAACTGTATGGAATCTACTGTGGCAATATAAATTTTACTTTTCACTATTTTGGTTAAATTTTCTCAATAAAAAGTTTTAATGACTTTCGACTCGCTTTCCCACAGCCACGTAATGTGTCCTCTGGTGTGACACGGAAGTAATTATTTAGCATATATTGATAGGCCGACAAGTGGTTCATAGTGATTCTGCGATGCTCTCAGCAGAGTGTAATGGTGTGAACCATGTGACCTGGAGTAACCCCCATCACTCTCCCATTACCCCCTCCCTTCATTTACCCAAAGGAAGTTACAGTGTTGGCTCTGCTTCAGGCTCCATTTTTAGCTCCGTTCTGGCTCCCCTAGTGTAAACTCCTCTACAGGAAGTAGCCTCTCTGGGTCAGAGGTTGGCTTTTTTCCCATACTACAGTTGAGTAAAGCCCCAGAGTACAACAGATGTCCCAGGATTCCAGAGTGCTGAGCTAAAGCTGGTTTTGTTGAAAGGTTCAACTGATCACTAGAGAGACATTGAATGGGTCTTTTTTTTCTCCCCTCAGCTGAGTGCAAACGTGCTGATCTTCCTGTGCACCAACATCATTGGGATCTGCACCCACTACCCAGCAGAGGTCTCTCAGAGACAAGCCTTTCAGGAGACGCGAGGCTACATCCAGGCCCGACTGCACCTGCAAAGAGAAAACCAGCAGCAGGTCAGTTCTCACAGGCTCTTAGTGCCTAACAGATACAGTCAATTCAGCTTCAGTGTTGAGGTCATGACCATTGGCTGGCACAGTTCACTAGCGTTCACTACCGTTTAAAAGTAAAATTTGAAAGAAATTTACACTTTTATTCAGCAAAGATGCATTAAATTGATCAACAGCGACAGTAAACACATTTCTAATGTTACAAAATATGATGTATATCCGAGTGAAACTGCTTCTAGAATGAGAAAAATGTAGTGCGGGTTTATTTCGTCCTCAGGTATTGATTGGATCGTAGGAAGTTGGGTGTTGCTAACTAAATGAAGGCAGATCTGAATGGCAGTTTGCAGTCAGTTTTGGAGGATATTTAGTTTCACCCTCCACCATAACAAGCGTCATGAAGAGAACAGACGCCGTTTCGAAGGGGAGGGGAGGTTAACGTTTTTGATTAAAGATTACGAGTGCATGGATAAATCCTTAATAGTAAGCACTGCAACATTCTGTACGGAAAAAAATAGATAGTCCATTTTGATTTCATGGTGACTTTTAGCACTGTATGCTCTTTCCTCATAAGCCTATATTTTTTTGCAAGTCTCCCTTTTTAAAATATAAGGGGTTAAATTGGGATTTGTTATGTGGGGGGGCTCTGTGGTTTCAGGGGTGCATGTGTATGCGAAGACTACAAAATCGTATCAATTGACAAACTAAAATATAACAAGTTGAGAGAGACAATAAAATGCTGATCAAAATCATTCTATAGATGCTGGTAGTGTGCAAATCTACATCTGATGACAATAAAATCTTTCTGTAGGCCTGTGTCCTCTCCTTTGTGTCTGTATTAAATATAGGAGTGATGCTACCATTAAAGGAGAGAATAAAAACACAAAATACAGAGTTCGACATTAAGTTTTGTTTTGTGCTTGTCCTTTGGACAACTAAATAGGTCATTTACTTGTCAGAGTAAAAATGTATCTTGTCTGAGATTTTTTTGTGTGTTGTAAATATAATTTATTCTGAAACAAGCAACATTCTCATCAGTGTTTTATCAGCTTTGACATTTAAATCTGCATATTTATGTAATTTACCCTGTGGGTATTTTATTAACCTTTATAAAGAGCGTTTCCCCCCAATCTAATTCAATTTGTGTTTAATCTTTTATTTCAAATTCTTAAATTTGATAAATTAAAATAGTAAGACACTATAGGGCTGTTACCAAATTAAATAATTTACACTGAAAAAGTACAACTGCATTCAATAATGTTATGAGATTCTTTAAATATTTTTGAATAAATAAATGTTGGTGGGAAATTTATACTTTTAAACATGAAATTAAAGATGATGGCAAGTGACCGTCTTAATGAGTGAGCAACTGAGTCATTTATCCAAACGATTCATTCAAAAGATTGAAGCAGTTGTTTATGATTGGGCCATTGAATATTTACTCAACCGATTCATTCAAAAGGCTGAGCGTAGCTGCGAGATGCGCTGGTAACTATTTTTGCTGCTACAATTGAACAAAAAACAGGCAATATTGCACCTAAAATGTAAATAATTAATATTAACTACTTGTTTATTGAACTGTTGTATGAAATTAGTGTAAATTTCAATCAAGGTGATATTCAGGAATTCAGCACTTTCGGTCGTGTGATGCTTAACTTTATCATATGTCGTAAATAGCAAGCTATAAAAACCCCACATATTGAATTTTTATTGCAATATGATGATAACTGAGTTTCTTTGTGTGAGCAGAGCTCATTTGTTTTGAATTCTCCTCATGAGGTTACGTGTGCCTCAACAGCGCAATATCACCGCCAATATACATATATTACTTTCCACTATCAGTCGCCACTTAAGCTAAATGAATCATTCTCGCGTTTTGGTTGTTATTGACATTTTAATCAAGCTACTTATCTGGTCAGGCAAGTAAAATTACAAGTAAAAATACAGGACAGGGCAACTGAGAACTAAAACAGAGTGACATAAATTCAGATGGTGATGGTTGAATACAGCTGAAGCGAATTAACTAATAATTACGGTAACCAAGGAGACAAACGAGTGGTGGGAATCGGAACAAAGACACGTGACAAATGAAAACAAAACTGAAAGTCCATGAAAACTGAAACTAAACTGAACTGAATGTGACAATATACTATACTGTTCAAAAGTTTGGAATCTATAATTTTATTTTTTTTTATGTTTTTGAAAGTCTCTTCTGCTCGCCTATAATTTAAAAGAACTGCTTTCTATTTTAATATATTTTAGAATGTAATTTATTCCTGTGATCAAAGCTGAATTTTCAGCATCATTACTCACATGAGTCACATGATCCTTCAGAAATCCTCCTAATATGCTGATTTGCTGCTCAAGAAACATTTCTTATTATTATCAATGTTGAAAACAGTTGTGCTGCTTAATATTTTTGTGGAAATGTAATTTAAGAATTAAAAAAAAAAGTACACAAATCTTTTGTAATATTTATAAAAGTCTTTACTGTCACTTTTGATCAATTTAATGCATTCTTGCTGAATGTAAAGTAATGTATTAATATATAAATAAATCCTGATCGGAGGATTCCTGTAAATAATGCTTCAAATAGACCGGTATCGGCCATACTGCTTCCAGTGATCGTGATTGGCTCTAATTGGAGCACCTCAAAGGCTATACTTTGAAGAACGAATTGATGTGACGTCATTTCGAACAAAGTCAGGCGAATCAACTCCGTTTGGAGTTCGTTTTGGGAGTACGAAACGGCTCACCAAAGTGAACTTCCTGGTAAAATTTGCTTCGGCTGATAAACACCTTTGTACTACCATTGGTCCGTGGCGATTACATAATAGGTAGGTGTGCGTGGAGGCTCTGCCTTCTTTAATGTAGAAATCTTTTCCGCTTCATTTCTCCTGTTCAATCCGTGGAGGTCAGACATCCACAAGTGAAAACATGAACACATTGGAGAGCTGCTTTATAGTAGAAAATGAAGTTGTACTTCTGATTAAATGAGACACTGACACTGTTTTTTATGTTTAATACAGTAAAGCTGCTTGATTTTAAGCAATCCATTGTATAAAGTGCTATATAAATAAACGTGACATGACTTTATTAGAGTGCCAAATTGCAGAGCTTGTTGCAGAGCAACATATAGGGTGGCAGTATTGCACCGTAAAGGGTTAGTTTACCCAAAAATGAAATTTCTGTCATTAATTACTCACCCTCATGTCATTTGAAACCCGTAAGACCTTTGTTCATCTTCGGAACACAAATTAAGATATTTTTGATGAAATCCAAGGGTATCTGATCCACACATAGGCAGCAATGTCACTGCACTTTTTGGCGTCCAGAAAGTTAGTTAAAAACACGGTTAAAATAGTTAACGTGACTACAGTGGTTCAACCTTAATGTTATAAGGCGACAATACATTTTGTGTGCAAAAACTAAACAAAAATAACAATTTTATTCAACAATTTGAACGGTGTTGATCATCAGTATGTTTTTTGTATACTTTTGTATAGTTATGCTTACCGTCACATCTGTGTAGATTTTATGTTTCATGTTCTGAGTTCATGTCTTTTATTCTGTCATGTCTATTTCTTCATATACAACCCTGCTACAGGTCTCAAAATAGATGGGACGGTGTCATGTTTACCATGGTGTAGCATCTCCTCTTCTTTTAAAAACAGTTTGAAGACGTCTGGGCATCGAGGTTATGAGTTTCTGGAGTTTTGGTGTTGGAATTTGGTCCCATTCTTGCCTGATATGGGATTCCAGCTGCTGAAGAGTTTGTGGTCATCTTTTGTTTAATGATACGCCAAATGTTCTCTATAGGTTAAGGCAGGCTATAGGCAGGCCAATTCAGCACCCGGACTCTTCCACGATAAACCCATGCTGTTGTAATAGCTGCAGTATGAGGTTTTGCATTGTCCTGCTGAAATACACAAGACCTTCCCTGAAATAGACGTCGTCTGGAGGGGAGCATATGTTATTCTAAAACCTTTATATACCTTTCAGCGTTCATAGTGCCTTCCAAAACATGCAAGATGCCCATACCGTATGCATATATGCACCCCTATACCATCAGAGATGCTGGCTTTTTAACTGAACGCTGATAACATGCTGGAAGGTCTCCCTCCTCTTTAGGCCGGAGGACACAGCGTCTGTGATTTCCAACAAGAATGTCAAATTTGGACTCGTCTGACTATAGAACACTTTGAAACAGTCCATTTTAAATGAGCCTTGGCCAACAGGACACAGGACTTCTGGACCATGTTCACGTATGGCTTCCTTTTTGCATGATAGAGATTTAGTTGGCATCTGCAGATGGCACGGATTGTGTTTACCGACAGTGGTTTCTGGAAGTATTCCTGGGCCCATTTAGTAATTTCATTGACACAATCATGCCGATGAGTGATGCAGTGCCGTCTGAGGGCCCGAAGACCACGGGCATCCAATAAAGGTCTTTAGCCTTGTCCCTTACGCACAGAGATTTCTCCAGTTTCTCTGAATCTTTTGATGATTGTATGCACTGTAGATGATGAGATTTGCAAAGCCTTTGCAATTTGACATTGAGGAACATTGTTTTTAAAGTATTCCACAATCTTTTTACGCACTCTTTCACAGCTCTGCCCATCTTTACTTCTGAGAGACTCTGCCTCACCCCTTTTATAGCTAATCATGTTACAGACCTGATATCAATTAACTTAATTAGTTGCTAGATGTTCTCCCATCTGAATCTTTTTTTTAAATGTCTTGCTTTTTCAGCCATTTGTTGTCCCCGTGCCAACTTTTTTGAGACCTGTAGCAGGCATCAAAATTGATGAGCTCATTTAGTGGATAAAAAAACATTTATGTTATCTATGTCCTACTGTGAATAAAATAATGTCTCATGTGATTTGAAAATCTTTTAGTTTTCATTTTATTCAACATTAAAAACGTCCCAACATTTCCGGAATTCAGGTTGTACATTGTCTTACGCTATGTCCGAAATCTCATGTCCAGTAGGTACAGTACTACAATTAGTTTGAATCTTATACTATTTAAACATAATAGATAATATGAATGTGTATATAGTAGGAATGAGTGTAGTATGAAGGAAATGCTGATGTATTACATCTGAAATGTTCTCATTGTCATGTGACTTTCTGCGTCAGTTGCGTCGCTACACTGCCATTTACAAATCTTCTCCTGTGGTCTCATAAAGTGTCCATCAAATGCACACTTCAGAATCTCGCCAGAAGAAGTAGGTCACCCGGGTACTTTTGACATACTGTTTTATGAATAGTATGAATTCGGACATATACTACTCAGCTCACATACAATTTTTTTGCCTACTATATAGTATGGAAGTAGACATACAGAGGGTTAGCCTTTATCACTGTTTCCTGTTCCTGTGTCCTGTCTTAATTGTTTTTAGGTGTTCCTTGTTTACTCATTAAGCCCATGTGTATTCATATTCCTTATGTTTCCCTGGGTGCGTCCAAAAACTATAGATATAGAAGCTCCGGTCCCTATAGAAACCTAAGACTCGTGCTTAGGACTGCAAATGCGCATTGGCTCTTCTAGCCTGAAAAATAAGCTTTTTAATGCTATTTGAGCATAAGAAACAACATTTTATAGGACAATTCAAGTCAGATTTTGTTGCTGATTTGAAATATATTATTTAATTGTGAGTTCGCCTGATATTTCAGGATTCCCCCATTCAAATAGATAGGACTTGGACTTGGATGCCCGTAATAACTGCACGGAGGCGTTGCAAATTTGGTCACTGAGTGAACAGACTTTCCTTGAAAGGGACTTTGGTGCGTCTCAATCAGCTCTGTAGTTCAGTAGTCAGGGAACTGATCAGGTCATTTTAAAGGCTCTCACAATTGCGAAATCCTTCCAGTGCACTGAAACGTTCACTCCCTAAAAAGTCCCACAATGCACCGTGAAATCCTGGGAGTATCGAGTCCTTGCTGTCCATACCAGTACCTGAATTTGTGTACACTATTTCACGACCTAGGAAGCTAGGGAGCTGATTGAGACGCTGTTGAGTTCTGTTATGGTTTCTGGTTAAGTCATCATTTGGTTCTGTTTATTTTGTATTTATTTTGTGTTTGTTTGAAATAAACTGCACTTAGGTTGAACTCTACTCGCCTTCAGTTACACATGCAATCTCTCTCCGCCTCCCTACATCCATATGGCATCTACTCTGAATCTGTTAAAAAGTTCTACTCATTTTGAAAACCTCTGAAAAACACTGTAGTCAATGGACAAGACACCAGTATATATGCTCTTGGACTCTGATGTTTGACATGCAAAGAGCAACTGAATAAAGAAAGGATGGTTAATCTTCAGTGATAAGATCTGCACGGTAATCTCTCTTTCTCATACGTACATTCCCTCTCTTCTCTCCTCTCTGCAATTTTCAGGAACGCCTGTTGCTGTCTGTTTTGCCAAGGCATGTCGCCATGGAAATGAAGGCTGACATCAATGCAAAAAAAGAAGACATGATGTTTCACAAGATCTACATCCAGAAACACGACAATGTCAGGTGAGTGTTACTGTCGTGTCAAACTGTGCCACATTAACTATGAATGGATTTGATCCAGCATGCTAGTTTATGACATTATTTGTTCGTATTATTTTTCCCGCCCTCATGGCCTTAAAGTCCCCATGAAATCAAAATGGAAGTTTTTTGGCTTTTAGTATGACTATGTTAGCCTTACTCTTATCTATAAGCTAGTGTGCTCCAAAACGATGGCAAAATTCGCAGTTAGAAGATATAAGCATTCAAAACTACAGTCTCTCACTTCCACCAATACGGATCACTGATTTTGATGACATCACTCTGCACTTCAGCGTCTCATCAGATTTTCTGTCCAATCAAATGCTCTCTAGAATCTGAAGCATCCAGACCCCTACATTATAAATAGACGCTGAAGCTGAGGCTAAAATCAGTCATTGTTCACACATTTACTATTTTGTACATGGTAAATGGCACACTATATAACACTGTAAACCCGAATAAGTAGGCAAAACTCAAAAAATTTGAGGTAATCAGTTACATAAAGTTAAGAAATTTGAGGTAATCAGTTACATAAAGTTAAGAAATTCAAAGTTTAAACAAGTAGAACTGGCAGATTTCAATTTTGTTCTCATACATTTTTATTGCTCTTCACTTGAATTTTTTGAGCAAGTTAATTCAAACATTAAACTTAAAATTATCATGTAATCTTAACTCATATATTTTATATAAGAAGACAGGAAGCGGGAAGTGGGAAGTGAACATTCATTCAATCCTTAAGTGAAGTGTGAAGTGTGAAGTGACATGTGGCCAAGTATGGTGACCCATACTCGGAATTTGTGCTCTGCATTTAACCCATCCAAGTGCACACACACACCGTGAACACACCNAAAGTTAAGAAATTCAAAGTTTAAACAAGTAGAACTGGCAGATTTCAATTTTGTTCTCATACATTTTTATTGCTCTTCACTTGAATTTTTTGAGCAAGTTAATTCAAACATTAAACTTAAAATTATCATGTAATCTTAACTCATATATTTTATATAAGAAGACAGGAAGCGGGAAGTGGGAAGTGAACATCATTCAATCCTTAAGTGAATGACCACAAAGACAACTATTTTATTTAGAAAGACAATAGGGTCAGTTTTGTTTTCTGTAAGCCTGAAGAACCTTTGACTATTAACATTAGCCTTTAGCTCTTTTCTCCTTTCCTTCAGCTACGGGAGCTGAGCAATGGGACTTTTATTTTGAAAGGTGGTCAGCTAATTACGGCAAAAGAGGGAGTAGTTAATTATCAGTCACTAGACTAGCGCTAACCCCAGAAGATACTGAAATGAAGCCGCGATTCAATTAAAGTGCTCCACGGCGTCTGCCACTACACAGCCACAGAATTCCCCTCAGCTCAAGGGATTCACACACACAGATACTTTTCTAACTGGTTGTTTAAAAAGATGTTATTGACCTACGTTCATCCAAGCATTAAAATTAAAGCTTTTTTTAATCTGTCTTATTTCATTGTTTGATTGGCATGACTGTTTGCTGTTCAATATTACCAAAGCATTTAATCAGTACGGGAACAACAATGCATAGTTTAAATCTCTCTCTCTCACTCTCTCTCTCTCTTTCTGTGTCTGTCAGTATTCTTTTTGCAGACATTGAGGGCTTCACTAGTCTGGCGTCACAGTGCACTGCTCAGGAGCTGGTCATGACTTTAAACGAGCTGTTTGCCCGCTTTGACAAGTTGGCCTCGGTGAGCACGACTACTAACACATGTTCAAAAGATGTTTTCAACTGGATCATTGTTGCAGCATTATATGTTTATTATGGTTACAAGACGAAGTCTAAAGTATTTTTAATAAATTGTTGAGACTGCACGATATTACTTCTACATTACACTTACAGTTTTCATTTGAATGTTAATACATGTTTAAATTATGCAAAATATAAAATACACTTCCGTTCAAAAGTTTGAAAATGACGACATTTAGAGACGTTTATAATGTCAAAAACGATTTCTGTTTTTGGAACTAACTAATAGTATAATAAAATGTTTCTTGAGCAGCAAATAATCATAGAATGATTTCTGAAGAATCATGTGACACTGTAGATTGGAGTAATGATGCTGAAAATTCAGCTTTGACATCACAGGAATAAATTACATTTTATACATTCAAATGGTTATTTGACTTATAACAGTATTTCATAATATTACTGTTTATACTTTAATTTTGATCAAATAAATGGAGCCTTGGTGAGCATAAGAAACTTTTTACAAAAAAATCTTTCCAACCCCAATTTTAAACGATAATGTGTATATATCTAACTATAAAGGACTATTTTGATCAAAAGACAAAAACTATGACAAACAAAAAAATAGAAATAAAATACTGTTTAATTATAAGGGTCAGTGAGAGGATGGAAAAAGTCTATGCATGAATTTCAATTCAGTTCACATTTGTATAGCGCTTTTCACGATACATATCGTTTCAAAGCAGCTTTACAGAGAATGCATGTCAACATTACAATTTAGAGAATGCAGTTAGCTAATAATGTAATAATTTAGGCAATTTAATGTACAATCACTGTTAGCAGTTTAATTGAAGTTAGAAGCAATGAGCTCCTGGAAATAATGAATTACATAATAATTAGGATATATAGAAATTTGGGAATGTGCATGTTGATCCAGATATTGCGTTATCTGAAGTCCTAGCAGAAGCTGGCGCCGTCTCTTCAAAGGTGTTGTTCATCTGAGGTCTTCTTAAGAGGCTGGATCCAAACTGAAGCTGATGTACTCTCTAGTCACTTTGGGACAGGTGTCCTGAGATAAAACAGAAAAGCAAATGGAGAATAATTAGCGTAGCTGCTGTTCATAACATTAAGCAAAGATAGTCAAGTGCAATTGATCTGATATGAGATGCATTATGTGAATGCTTGCCTAAAGAGATGCGTCTTTAATCTAGATTTAAACTGGGTGTTACGAACTTTACAGGGACATGAAGGCTGAGGATCTAAATGCAGNTTGAGCATAAGAAACAACATTTTATAGGACAGTTCAAGTCAGATTTTGTTGCTGATTTGAAATATATTATTTAATTGTGAGTTCGCCTGAGATTTCAGGATTCCCCCATTCAAATAGATAGGATTTGGTCTTGGATGCCCGTAATAACTGCCCGGAGGCGTTGCAAATATGGTCACTGAGTGAACAGACTTTCCTTGAAAGGGACTTTGGTGCGTCTCAATCAGCTCCGTAGTTCAGTAGTCAGGGAACTGATCTGGTCATTTTAAAGGGTCTCACAATTGCGAAATCCTTCCAATGCACTGAAACGTTCACTCCCTAAAAAGTCCCACAATGCACCGTGAAATCCTGGGAGTATCGAGTCCTTTCTGTCCATACCAGTACCTGAATTTGTGTACACTATTTCATGACCTAGGAAGCTAGGGAGCTGATTGAGACGCTGTTGAGTTCTGTTATGGTTTCTGGTTAAGTCATCATTTGGTTCTGTTTATTTTGTATTTACTTTGTGTAGTTAGCTAATAATGTAATAATTTAGGCAATTAAATTTACAATCACTGTTAGCAGTTTAATTGAAGGTAGAAGCAATGAGCTCCTGGAAATAATGAATTACATATTAACAATAATTAGGATATATAGAAATTTGTGAATGTGCATGTTGATCCAGATATTGCGTCATCTGAAGTCCTTGCAGAAGTTGGCGCCGTCTCTTCAAAGGTGTTGTTCATCTGAGGTCTTCTTAAGAGGCTGGATCCAAACTGAAGCTGATGTACTCTCTAGTCACTTTGGGACAGGTGTCCTGAGATAAAACAGAAAAGCAAATGGAGAATAATTAGCGTAGCTGCTGTTCATAACATTAAGCAAAGATAGTCAAGTGCAATTGATCTGATATGAGATGCATTATGTGAATGCTTGCCTAAAGAGATGCGTCTTTAATCTAGATTTAAACTGGGTGTTACGAACTTTACAGGGACATGAAGGCTGAGGATCTAAATGCAGGATTTATTAAGATAATCGTAGTCGTACAGGCAAGGGTCAAACGCCAGCAATGACAATGTCCAAGGCAGAGATGAATCGTAAACGGGGACAGGCAATGGGTCAGGGCAGGCAGCAGACAAGGCAGAGTAATCCAGTAATCAGGCAGAGAATCAACAGGGCAGGCAGCAAACAAACACGATGCTGATAAGCAGGCCAAGGTCATACACAAGAAAACAGGAAAAAACGCTCAGGATTGCAGCTGTAACACTAGACAAAACTTTGCAGGGAATGAGTGAAACACAGGGACTACTTATACACAGGCACACACAAGCTTAACAAGATAACGAGTTAACAAGGGGGCGTGGTCCAATGAGTGTCCATGGTAACAAACAAGGGGAGCAGCAGGGGAACATCAGGTGCACAAACAGAGGAGATACAGGGAACACAGACATGGATCATGACACTGGGTGAGCGAACATTATCAGGAAGGCTATTCCAGAGTTTAGGAGCCGAATGTGAAAACGCTCTCCCTCCTTTAGTGGACTTAGATATCCTAGGTACAACCAGAAGTCCAGAGTTTTGTGATCTTAAAGAGCATAAAGGATTGTAGGGCAATAGAAGATCAGTTAAGTACACAGGAGCTGAACCATTTAGAGCCTTATGGGTCAGTAGCAATACTTTATAATCGATACAGAACTTAATAGGTAACCAGTGTAGAGATGATAAAATTGGTGTTATATGATCATATTTTCTTAACCTGGTAAGAACTCTAGCAGCTGCATTTTGTACTAATTTTAGCTTGTTTATTGAGAAAGCAGGACAACCAGCTAGTAATGCATTACAGTAATCTAGTCTAGACGTCATGAATGCATGAACTAATTTTTCTGCATCAGAAATAGATAACATATTCTGTATCAATCATTCATTGATGAATTTGTAATGTTGTAGTCAGTGGTGTCTTTTAAATTATTTATTTATATTTTAGTGGATCTGCCAGGGGTTGACCAATGGGGCAAATGTGGGTGAATCCCTGTGAACCACTGGTGAATGAGGCACATAGTCCCTCAGGTTTGGGAGTCTGAGCTCCAGGTTGTGGGAATGAGGCATCCTCAGCATGGGCTCCACCACAGCACAGAAGGGGTTTTGATAGCCCAGTGTGATGCAGGCATGGTGCAGGAAAACTGTCTCTGTGTCCTCCAAAAGAGCTGAGGTTGGAGCCCTGGTGGGTGTTGGTGGATGAAATGTTGGAAAGACAGCAGCACTTCTAATGTATTGATCCTCCAACCCCAGCCACTTGAACAGCCTGGCCTTTCTCCTTTTTCTTTATGAGTGAGTCATTGAATTGTTCACTCAAATGATTTGTTCAAAAACTCTTATTCATTCCGGAGCAAAACACCACTACTGTGTTGCTCTGCTTCGACTTAGTTTATTATCTGTTTCTCGCTGTAATGGATATCCATTGTCAAAGGTTTCTGTCTGTTCACACATTAGCTGTGTCCCAATTCACAGGCTGCATCCTTCGAGAGTAGAGCTGCACGATTAATTGTAAAAGATCACAATCTCGATTCAAACACCACGCAATCTTATTTATGAATGGCAACGATTTGTGTCTATTAAACCTTTGACAAAATCATACCGGAACATTCAAATCTGTGTTCGTGCTGCCGCTGACCCAGAGAAAGCAGTTTTGAACCACACAGTAGGCCCTATAGTTATTTCAGTGTGTGTTACAAATAATCAAATTATCACAGAATTACAGAGATAAAAGTTTACAGTTTAGATATAAACACTGCTGTCTACGGTAGCGATCAAAATAAAACTAACTTGGTGCTTTACCACCAGATGGCGACAAGTGACTGTTAAAAATGTACTTGTCATTGAATGTTTCATTCAAAAGATTTGTTCAAAAACACTGATTCATCCAGTAATGAAACAAGTATATTAGGGAGTCATTCATTAAAAAAAAAGATTCATTCAAATGAATTAAACATTTTTAAATAGACTGCAGCAATTAATATTTTATCAGAACCTCTGGTATTTACATGTTATTTTGTTTAGTTGTCTGTTCAGAATCATAGAAGAATCGTGATCTCTATTTTAAACAAAAAAATTGTGATTCTTGTTTTATCCAGAATCGTGCAGCTCTAACCGAGAGTATAAACTATATAACATTGCATCTTAAGATAATTATTAAACAATAAACATTTTAACCGCTTTAAAGGTTTTTTTTATTTTTACATTTGCATCGTTAGATATTTGAGAAAGTTGAAACCCAATACATGCATTTAAAAGTGTAATCCGGCAATTTCGCTCCAAAAAATTGCTATTGTCACTCGTGCGCAATGAATCTTGGGATTGGCTAGGCTGTGAAGGATCCTCCTGTCTGTCCTTCATGGCCCAAACGCGAAGGACGCTTTTGTAGGCTGCAATTGGGAAAGCCTTTGTTGCGCCGCTTTGATGTATTTGGCCTTCGAATGCAGCCTTTGAAGGATGCAGTGTCTGAATTGGGATGCAGCTAGTATGTCACATGCACACACAAAAATCACACACACTCTCTCTGTATCACACACTAAAGCAGAATGACTACCCTCTTTTTACACCTCAGCGTGAAGCTGCCATCTTCCCAGCTTGAACTTTCTAATTAACTTCTGTTCCCTCTTGTGTGTGTGTGTGCAGGAGAACCATTGCTTACGGATCAAGATCCTGGGGGATTGTTACTACTGCGTGTCAGGCTTACCTGAGCCCAGAGCGGACCACGCTCACTGCTGTGTGGAAATGGGGGTGGACATGATCGAAGCCATTTCGTACGTCTCACTTAGTTGTCAGACAGTAACTTTCGTCTGACCTTTTTGAAATTTATTCCATGTGAACAGATCATTTTTGATAGTGATCTGTGAATTTATTTAATGTTGAATATTAAATGTTTTATGAGGATTTTTTTTAAGTAAAAATTATATTTTTATGGTAATAAATATTATTTTTATATTAAAGGGGCTATATGTAGAATTCAGAAACCCTTGTTATTAGTGACACTGGTGGGCATTGAGTGAACTGCAGCCAGAAACGTGGCACTCGTGCGCAAGTAATGTACAAGAGACTGAACATGAATAAATATGAGATGATAATGGTGTTGGGGGTAACGCATTACAAGTAACTTGAGTTATGTAATCAGATTACTTTTTCAAGTAACTGGTAATGCATTACTTTTTCGATTTACAACAAAATATCCAAGTTACTTTTTCAAATAAGTAATGCAAGTTACTTTTTCAAATAAGTAATGCAAGTTACTTTTTCACATTTATTGACTTACAGCTTTCCTGTCCCCATGTTGAGAGAAATAAAGTGCAGAGGCGTGGTGTGTGCTGTGTGAACATGATGGTTATTGTAGTTCTAGACTAAATGTGAACATGCATTTACTCATCTCACTTGCACAAAATTAATAAAAACAGGGAAATGCAATCTCAGAATTTTACGCAAACCTGTAATAATAAAACTATATTAAATTACACAAATATACTTTATGTATTTATTCTGGCTTTATTAACCAATGTCTTTACTGCTGACCTTCAATGATATAATTCAACGATACTAATAAGCAAAAATTACTTCAGATTATATTTAGAAATAAAAGTGTTGAACTTCCTTCTTCTGTATCTTATTCTTCTTTAATCAAGAATGGCAGCACAGCTGAAAGGTTTGTTTGAGCTGCGCCCTCTACTGTACAGGTGTAAATATGCATTTCCTTCAGCTTGAGGCTTATTCAGTTCACTTTTGGTTTGAAAGGGCCACAACATTTGCCAAAAATAGAACTTTTTTGTTGTTATTTAAAAACAAAGAAGCCCAGCCCAGATGAGAAAAAGTAACGCAAAAGTAATGTAACACATTACTTTTCATAAAAAAGTAACTAAGTTACGCAATGAGTTACTTTTTTAGGGAGTAATGCAATATTCCAAAATATAATTCAAAATATTAATAAATACAATAATAGTATATAAATAATACTAAAACGACTCTAATTGCAGCGTGTGGTTTATTGATAACATGTTTATGTTTGGGTCACAGATTGGTGCGAGAGGTCACGGGGGTCAATGTAAACATGCGGGTCGGGATCCACAGTGGTCGCGTGCACTGTGGAGTTCTTGGATTGAGAAAGTGGCAATTCGACGTGTGGTCCAACGACGTCACACTGGCCAACCACATGGAGGCTGGAGGCAAAGCCGGGTGAGAGTTTATGACGGACCACAGATAAACATATCATACATGTACACACAGCTATACAAAACACTGGACAGACTGTTTAGTAACTGCAAAATTAATGTTCCTCAGGAGGATCCACATCACTAAAGCTACTCTGCAGTACCTGAATGGAGACTATGAGGTGGAACCAGGTTTTGGAGGGGAGAGAAACGCCTATTTGAAAGAGAACAGCATTGAGACCTTCCTAGTGTTGGGCTGCAGTCAGAAGCGGGTTAGAGACGTCATATTACAACATTTTAGCGCTTTCCCCACCAGTGTTTTTTTTTTTTTTTTTTTT
>RJVU01029436.1:1170871-1193444 GCA_003731715.1 Anabarilius grahami
GTTGCCAGTCAGTGTTTTGATCATTTTCACAAAAATTTCATGGCCCCCAGAATATTTTGTTGTATGAATATCTGAACATGCAATATGTCAAAAGAAAGAACAGGGCCTCTGCTTTTAGTATATTTAAAACAAGATCAACAAACGTACACTACCGTTCAAAAGTTTGGGATCGGTACGATTTTTAATGTTTTTAAAAGACGTTTCGTCTGCTAACCAAGACTGCATTTATTTAATTAAAAATACAGTAAAAACAGTAATATTGTTAAATATTATTACAATTTAAAATAACTTTTCTATTTGAAAATATATTTTATTCTTGTGTTGGCAAAGCTGAATTTTCAGCATCATTACTCCAGGCTTCAGTGTCACATGACCCTTCAGAAATCATTCTAATATGCTGATTTGCTGCTCAAGAAACATCAGCATATGTTTACATCAGTGTACAATTGTACAAAATATTTGAGTACAATATTTTTTTTCAGGATTATTTGATGAATAGAAAGTTCAAAAGAGCAGCATTTATTTGAAATGTAATCTTTTGTAACATTATAAATGTCTTTACTGTCACTTTTGAATGATTTAATGCATCCCTGTTGAATTATAGTATTCATTTCTTTAATTTCTTTTCAAAAAAATAAAAATAAAAATTCTTACTGTCCCCAAACTTTTAAACGGTAGTGTATAATGTTACAAAAGCTTTGTATTTCAGATAAATGCTGTTCTTTTGAACTTTTTATTAATCAAGGAATCCTGAAAAAAACTGTTTTCAACATTGATAATAATCAGAAATGTTTCTTGAGCAGCAAATCAGCATATTAGAATGATTTCTGAAGAATCGTGTGACACTGAAGACTGGAGTAATGATGCTGAAAATTCAGCTTTACCATCACAGGAATAAATTACTTTGTGAAATATATTCAAATAGAAAACAGTTATTTTAAATTGAAATAATATTTCAAAATATTCCTGTTTTTACTGTATTTTTAATTAAATAAATGCAGTCTTGGTTAGCAGATGAAACTTTTAAAAAACATAAAAAAATCGTACCGATCCCAAAACTTTTGAACGGTAGTGTATGTTTTGCTGTGTAGAAAATTCTTATAAATATAATGAGATGAGCAAAAATACTGTACTTCTCCTAAAAACTCAATCTCAATTTTTTTTATAAGGTACATTATAATGTTGTGATTTGTGATTCATCTGTAACAATTAAAACAATGTATTTTAGGGTGCGTTAACACGACAACAATGTTCTAAAAATGGAAGAGTTTTTCCTTTGCATTTTTCACGTATAGACGACGACACTGTCAAAATGATCCCTGTTCACACAGATCCGCGAAAACTATAGACGCTGTATTATGCTGCCAGGCCAGTAGATGGCGATGTCACTTTGTGAAGAAACACTACGCACCTATAGACTGAACACGTAATTGATGTTTTTGTAGTTTACACAGAGATGATAATGGTATCATTTTCAAAAACTTTGAAACCCGTTTTCAAAAGTTTGCGTTTTCGTGTAAATTAACAGCCAAAACTCATAAAAAGTTTTCAGTTCTTAGTTAAAAAGTCTTTTATTGTTTTATTTTTTATCTATTTAGACAAAAGATGTACAGAGTTCTAATACTGGTTAAGATTTATCGGCTATCTGCCATTCTGGTTATCTGTCAAAACATGAAAATCATTGTAATATTGGTGCATCCCTAATTTTCATTCCTCTTTTTATTCAAGAATCTTGACCACAGTACTTTTGCTTTGCCCTTGACTGTTTCAGAAAGAGGAGAAGGCCATGATGGCTAAGATGCAGCGCACGCGGACGAACTCTAACGAGGGTCTGGTACCGCGATGGGTGCCTGACAGATCCTTCTCCAGGACTAAAGACTCCAAAGTCTTCAGACAGATGGTGAGACCCCACATGACCTGTCCCTCAATCTGTCACCCACTCCCTATGGCACTCGCCTGATCTCTCTCTCGTCTTCCTTTAGCCGTTTTCTACCTTAACGTTGTTCTTTCTGTCCTCCTGTATTACTCTCAGATCTTTCTAATCTTCTTTAGCTAACATTTGTTCCTTCTCTTCACTCAGGGCATTGATGAACAATCCAGCAAAGACAAGTGAGTGTTTTTTCTTGTCTTTTTGAGAATAAATGCAGTTGGGAGGAAGAGAACGCAAAACTGAACATGTGTTTTTCTAACTGTTCTTCTGCTCACGAACACAGCCGTGGTGCTCAGGAGGCGCTGAACCCGGAGGACGAGGTGGATGAGTTTTTGGGCCGCGCCATTGATGCTCGCAGTATTGACCAGCTCCGCAAAGACCACGTGAAGAAGTTCCTGCTCACCTTCCAAACCTCCAGCTTGGAGAAAAAGGTCAGACTCAAAGACACTGGCTGAGTTCCAGCTTCCCGTCCAGATCTCTTCACCCTTTCCAGTTTAATTTAGTAGTGCCGAACGTCTAGCAGACTAACAGGATGGATGAGCTCATGCAAGATCAAATGTCCTCCAATTTCCTGTCTGGTATTTAAGAAGGAGAAAACTATGAGACTGAATTCTTTGGAGCTGTTCAGAGTGGTTTTTAGCATGTCATGTGGTTAAAAGGATCTTCTGGGTGGTTAAGGGCCGTTCACAACAAGGACGATAACTGTAACAATAACGATAAAGATATAGATCTAAAAATCGTTCTTAATATAAAAGAATAGCAAAGTCCTACTATAACGATAATGACACAAAGGAACGATATTGTTGGAATCAATTTTCCAGCTGATGAACGATAAAACGATTGACAGCCAATTAGAATCTACTCTGCTTTAAAGAGCTCGAGCATTTAAAGTGGCAGACGACAAAACTGCAGTGTGCTTATTATAAACAGAACAATATCATCTGCTGGTTTGGATGCTAATATAGTTATCATTGTAGTGTTCTATATTGTTATTAATATTTGGCACAGATTGGTAAGTCAACATGTTTTGATGATATTTTATTTTCTTGTCTTGTTTCTAGTATTCTAAGAAGGTAGATGATCGTTTCGGCGGTTATGTGGCCTGTACGCTGCTGGTCTTCTGTTTCATCTCCTTTATCCAGATCGTCATATTCCCTCAGTGAGTGATCAACACACACACACACGTTTATTTAGCTATCTAAATGAGGACATTCCATACACTTCTATTGTTTTTATGTACAGCTGGTTATAAATACTATAACCTAACCCTAACCCACACCCTACAGATGCAGTCACATTTACCGTTGCTCAGCGAAAAGTTGCGGACAAATCAATTCATCCAAAAGGAATCTTTGCGATTTGAAGTTTCGCATGAGGGCAAAAAATTCCCCAATGCAGATTCTGTTCATGTTGGTCATGCTATTTTGTCATGTTGACCAACAGCTGCTTGGTTTGAAAGTGACATCTGTGTGAGCAGTGCTTCATACATCGCTACACTATTGACAGTCCGCTCGTTAAAGGGACAGTGCACCCCAAAATGATTTATTCACCCTCAAGCCATTCTAGGTGTATATGACTATCTTCTTTCAGACAAACACAATCTAAGATATATTTACAAATATCCTTGCTCTACCAAGCTTTATAATGGTAGTGAATGGCGCTCACAATTTTGAAGCCCAAAAAAGTGTATTCATCCATCATAAAAGTAATCCATACAGCTCCAGGGGGTTAATAAAGACCTTCTGAAGCGAAGTGATGGGTTTGTAAGAAAAATATTCATATTTATAACTTTATTAACTATAATAACTAGCAAATGGCCTTATGCATCAAGTTATGGCGGACGTGTAACCCCTGACACGATGTATGACGCAGGATGTAGGAGTAGCGTAAGCTTAGATGCCTCTTGCTGGTCAAACAAATAGGGCTGGGCAACAAACTGAAGCTCCTTTTGTCTTATATCGAAATCCTCTGATGTTTCTCTTTATAATTTCTCGTTTTAGAATTCTAATTCATGACTGGTGTTTTGTTTTGCTCTATGATCTGCGCATCAGTGTTCGTCAATACGTCATACATCACATCAGAGGTTACGCTTCCGCTGTAACTCAATATGTACAGCCATTTGCTGGAAGCTAATCATTATAGTTTATAAAGTTTTAAATATGTATATTTTTCGTACAAAAACCCATCGCTTTGCTTCAGAAGGTATTTATTAAACCCCTGAAGCCGTATGGATTACTTTTATGATCGAAGGATGCACTTTTATGGACTTCAAAATCGTGAGCGCCATTCACTGCCATTATAAAGCTTGGAAGAGCCAGAATATTTTTAAATACATCTCAGATTGTGTTCGTCTGAAAGAAGAAAGTCATTTACACCTAGGATGGCTTGGGGGTGAGTAAATCATGGGATCATCTTCATTTTTGGGTGAACTATCCCTTTAAGTCTGACAACACACATCACCATTTCCGGGTCCAAGTTGGTCAAAACCAGACGGCAAAAGCAAACAACAAACAGTGCTAATATACACTCACAGTGTGCTTTAAAACTACTGGAAAATCATGATAATCGTGAATCAAACCTTTATCTCAAAATCCCAGATGGCCAGACAGTGATTCATCTTTTATGAATCGTTAAAATATTGGTGCGCAGGAAGGCGTGAGCCATTTATACAAGCTTAAATGTGTAATATGAATAAATAGTGCTCATAAATGGATGTTAAAACAGGATTCTCACTTGAAACTTGGAGGTTTGGACCCGCAAATGGTCATGTCGCCGCAATAGCGGAAGAGAGCCCAGAAAAACGCTAAATTGGTGAAGAGAAGACGAAATAATTTCACGCAACGCAATGTTTATTAGAAACCTCGTGATCAACTATTTTATTTATGATCTTGTCAATGACAGCAGCCCAAATTCCAGGGAATTACAGTCTTTATGTGTGTTTTGCTGTATCTGATGCTGAGGAGTTATTTTCATTAGACACCACGCTAACGTTAGCCAGCAACGCTATTAAGAGGATAGGTCCTGGTTTTGTAGTCTATTTGCTTATTTCCAGTCACGTCATTGTCATACGAGGGAAATTATGTATATATTAGGTTATGTTTTAACCTTGATCCATCCTGTGCACTTGTATTGAGCTGTATAGCTATAAAGCTCTACGCTATGGCATACTGGATTAAAGCGTATACTAGATGAAGTGTTAAATTTTACATTGCTGGTAAAAACTGAGTTGTTGCATAGTTGAAGTAATTTAAATATTTTAAATGTGAAATATTTTCAATCATATATAGTCAGTGAAACATTTTTCAATGTTTATTAAACTTTGTTAAACAACTTTGAAGCATTGTCTGTTTTCTTGCAGTTTTTTAGACTTGAAATGTCTTAAATTTTACAATATTAAGCCTTAAAGGTCAAATAGTCAATAATTCAATTGATGGGGTCTTAATTACAACAATAAACATTAGCATGTTATTTCAGAAATACTGATGTCTAGAGAGAAAGCCATTTTACACGTCCCTCTTTCTGTGGAATAAAGTCCTGCTCAGATGTATTACAGTAGCCGCTTTCTGTCTAAACAAGAGGAAACTTGGCTTTCCTGTAGCTCAGTGGTTAGAGCATGGCACTAGCAATGCCAAGGTCATGGGTTCGATCCCAGGGATTGCACATACTCGGATCAAATGTATAGAATAATGCAATGTAAGTCGATTTGGATAAAAGCGTCTGCCAAATGCATAAATGTAAATGAAACTTAAACTTAAATGGTTCCTGCAATAATGTGTTAAATTACCCATCATATTCCTACCTAAATTCAACATCTGCACTGGACAAAATATTTAGCACTGTCTTTTATGCTTAACTTGAACAAGAAAAAAATATTCATTTAAAATATGAAATAAATGTCATAACCATTAAATGTAACTTTCTCATGCATGTCAACACATTGTTACAACACTAATTGTATGTTTTAAAACAAATGATAAGCAAACTGTTTGTGTTTCTTGAAAATTGATTCAATTCATTTTTTGGCATAGAACCTTATAATTCCAAGCGAAAAGTGTTTTTTTTTTAGAATTAGAAGGTTCTACCTGCGTTTGACCCGTTCCAAAAATTCCCATTTACAAATTTGAGAGGATTTTTATATTGTATATTTAGAATACATTTAGGGACTCTGTCATTTTCATGTTTGAAAGAAACTTGTTCTCCATATAATTTTTGCTATATGGAATGCAAAATCTTTGAAGCTCAATATCTCAAAACTGCTCAGAACGCAGATAGAACCTTATAATTCCAAGGGGACGATTTGTAAATTGTTTCTAAATTTTTACAATTTAAAAACTTGATTTACTTTATTCTGTTTTTACAAATGAGGACGTCCCTAAACTGAGGTTTTGTCTGGTTTATCTTACTTCTGGCTACATATTTGTCCCCAAAATATGGTTAAAGGTGCCCTAGAACGTTCTTTCACAAGATGTAATATAAGTCTAAGGTGTCCCCTGAATGTGTCTGTGAAGTTTCAGCTCAAAATACCCCATAGAGTTTTTTTTATAAATTTTTTTAACTGCCTATTTTGGGGCATCATTAACTATGCACCGATTCAGGCTGCGGCCCCTTTAAATCTCGCGCTCCCCGCCCCTGAGCTCTTGACTATAATTCAGTGCATAAACAAAGTTCACACAGCTAATATAACCCTCAAATTGATTTTTTACAAAATGTTCGTCATGCATGCTGCATGCATACATCAGATCACGTGAGTATAGTATTTATTTGGATGTTTACATTTAATTCTGAATGAGTTTGATTGTGCTCCGTGGCTAACGGCTAATGCTACACTGTTGGAGAGATTTATAAAGAATGAAGTTGTGTTTATGAATTATACAGACTGCAAGTGTTTAAAAATGAAAATAACGACGGCTCTTGTCTCCGTGAATACAGTAAGAAACGATGGTAACTTTAACCACATTTAACAGTACATTAGCAACATGCTAACGAAACATTTAGAAAGACAATTTACAAATATCACTAAAAATATCATGATATCATGGATCATGTCAGTTATTATTGCTCCATCTGCCATTTTTCGCTGTTGTTCTTGCTTGCTTACCTAGTCTGATGATTCAGCTGTGCACAGATCCAGATGTCCTGCCCTTGTCTAATGCCTTGAACATGGGCTGGCATATGCAAATATTGGGGACGTACATATTAATGATCCCGACTGTTACGTAACAGTCGGTGTTATGTTGAGATTCGCCTGTTCTTCGGAGGTCTTTTAAACAAATGAGTTTTACACAAGGAGGAGTAAACAATGGTGTTTGAGACTCACTGTATGTCTTTTCCATGTACTGAACTCTTGTTATTCAACTATGCCAAGGTAAATTCAATTTTTGATTCTAGGGCACCTTTAAGTAGTCTGAAACATGAGTCTGAAACCTCTTTTGTGTTCTGCAGTACTCTGGTCATGCTGGGAATTTACATCAGTATCTTCATCATTCTCGCCAACATCCTCTTCATCTGTGCCATTTACTCCTGCGTGAAGGTAAGCAGTCTACTTACTCTGCTTTTCATTCTCTTGCATTTTACAAATGTGTACAATTGGCCTTTATCTCTCTGTCTCGCAGCTCTTCCCCGCTGCCATGCAGACTGTGTCCAAGAAGATTGTTCAGTCTCGCACCAACAGCACACTGGTGGGAGTTTTCACCATCATCCTCGTCTTCATCTCTGCCTTTGTCAATATGGTACACAGAGCTGCCAAATCACTTCACACACAACAGTAGTGTTTCTAACACTTCAGCTAACAATCTTATTTCTTCCAAAGAGACCGTATGATCACTTAAAAGAACAATTCTGTCACCATTTACTCACCCTCGTGTCGTTCCAAAAAACGTAGAAGTTTCTTTGGCAAATTTTTTGAGTGTTGTTATCCGTACAATAAAAATAAATGATGACCAGGCTTGTCAAACTCCAAAAATGGCAGAAAAGCATTAGAAAAAGTGTGTTTTGTTTTTCCCGCAGTTTTCCTGTGACACACAGAAGCTGGTGGACTGTGTAGCAGAGCAGTTTAACTGGTCGTCGTCAGAGATGGTGAATCCCTGTGTCATTCACAACTTGTCTCGCTCTGCAGCTGACGGCCTGGATATCTGTCCCAGCAACACTCCCTCATGCCCCTTCCCTGAGGTAAAAAGAGTGTATAATCACACCATGATTGAAAAACTGACACATTACAGGTTCCATGTTGACTTCAGGTTGTACTCAAGCATTCTTATGTTTACCTGACGTTCTGTTTCAGTATTTCAGCTACAGCGTGCTGCTGACCCTGCTGGCGTGCTCAGTGTTCCTGCAGATCAGCAGTATAGGGAAGCTGGCTTTAATGCTGCTCATCCAGCTCACTTTTCTGCTGCTTGTGGAGTGGCCAGAAGTGGCGCTGTTTGACAACGCAGACCTCTTCGTTACTGCCAATGCCCTGTAAGTACCGCTGCCAGCCACTAGAGGGCGTCAATATAGCTCAATCTCAACAGAGAGAAGTAGCTTTGTAGTTGGGATGGGGAAATGAAGCCTCTTAAATCTTTGAAGCTTTTCTCTGATTGGTTTTTGGGAAAAGATTCAAAGCATCAAGAGTGTCAAAAACAGTGCCATCTTGTGACAGGTAAATTTTATAGCAGCCATAAACCCGATAACCCCATAAACACTAGTTTGTAGTGGCGTTCAGATGATAATAGAGTGCTGCAGGGATGACGTATTTTTGTAGGCCAAAACCTGGAAAAGAGTTAGCCTTTTAGCTCTTCCGGTTCCATCATCCCGAGGTTAAAGGATTTGTCCTCTTTCAAATAAAATTTTCCTGATAATTTACTCACCCCCATGTCATCCAAGATGTTCATGTCTTTCTTCAGTCGAAAATAAATTAAGTATGTGCTGTATGTCCTACGCCTTCCCTATTCAACTTACGGAACGAATGCGGCGCCAGTTCTGTTTTTTCCATAAGTTGAATAGGGAAGGGTAGGACATACAGCGTATACTTTTTGAAAAATACAGAAGTGCGTTTTGGCGGAACCACTTGGAAGGCGATCATTTGTTTATATAAAGCATATACATTTCAATTTTTTTTGAAAATGACCGATCGTTTCGCTAGATAAGACAACATCTTAAACATCTAAACAACATCTGTAAAGTTACGACACTCAAAGTTCAAAGCAAAGGGAGATATTTTCTTTTAAAGTTTAAGGACTACAACAAACACCGTTACTGACAATCCTCATTTTGGCTGCGTGAGATTCTCCAGTTTTGTTGTTGTTGAGCAACCGAAGCACGAGCTGTTAAAGGTGATGATACACGGGGCAACTTTTTGAGCAATGTTGCCGAGCAACGTTGCTTGGGCACTTTCCCACTGAGAATGAGCAACAAATTTATATCTGGATACGTTAGATCGGTCGTGGGCAATTTTTTTTGATCCTCCAATCAGAATGTTAGCAGCCGATCACGTGACCGGTTCTGAGATTTCAGAAAAAATTCAAACAAGATGGCGGCCTCTTGGCGGCAGTGGAGCGGAGAAAAGGAGTGTGAACTTATATCTTTTTACGCTAGTAAGTTGTCATGCGTTAACCTAAAACAGGGAATTTACCTCATATATTGCTTAAAATACCAACAACTGTCCGAAGTAATGTGTGTAAGCTGTAATTAAGCCATTGAATGTTTTCAGTTAAATACTAAAAAGACGGGGTTTGTTTAACGTCTGTAGTAGCGTAGGCTGTAGGGCGAATGGCACATGAATAGCTTTTGATGCGATCGACGCGGGTTTGAATCCGCCTTTTGCTGAACTCGCTCTTCTCCCTTTTCCTATCACAAATCAGATCGGAAAGGCATTTATTTTTAATAAAAATGAAGAAAATATTTGAAAAGTTGAAATAAAGTGCCTAAATAAAGTGTTTATAATAAAGTATTTATTGGGTTGGCAATAGATTTGCTTCTCTCTGATTAGTTGCTGCCAACTGTCCGTTGCCCTAATTAGTTGCCCTGTGTCTCATCAGGTTGCCCGTTGACAGCAACATTGCTCAAAAAGTTGCCACGTGTATCATCACCTTTAAAGCCCCGCCCTCTTTTGACAAGCTGCCGGGAGCAGCAGCTAATTTGCATTTAAAGGAACAAACACAAAAACAGCATGTTTTTGCTCACACCCAAATAGGGGCAAATTTGACGAGCTATAATAAATGATCTGTGGGGTACTTTGAGCTGAAACTTCACAGACACATTCTGGGGACATCTTATATTACATCTTGTGAAAGGGGCATGATAGATCCCCTTAATATTTAGCTTTTATTTATTAATTTTATTATTAAATTTTTTCATCCTTATTTCAGTTAATAAAAATTATTTTAATTGTTGCAGTTTTAGTTCAAATTAACCACAGTGGTTTGCAATAGTAATTATAAAATAAACACTTTTTGTTTCCCCAGTACTGAAAATGTGATTTCTTGAATATTCAGTTTTGGTATTTGTGTTAAAAATAAATGCTGTAAGGTTTAATAATTCTTGCAATGTGTACTTTTGGCACTGCATATTTAAACAAGTGTTTTTTTTTTTGTTTTTTTTAAAAGAGTTTTCAATGAAACTCTGCAGTGGTGAGACATATTTATCTCTCATGCTTTCTATTATTCATATATGATAATTTATTGTTTTTATAAATGTAGAAATGTTTAATCTTGATGGTTTTTCCACAGGTCCAATTTCAATACAACTACTGAACAGTGGTATGTCTTAATAGACTTCTTTTTTATTATTATTATTATTATTGAGTTTTGAATGATTTGAATTGCTTTTAATGTTTACCTGGCTGGAGACACTAATCTTTGTTGTGGTTGTGTGCTGTATTCCGTTACATCCATTCTGTGATGTAAATAATTGATCCTGTGGCTGACCTGATCTCTCTTGTTGCAGTGCTTTCAAGGTGACTAAAGTGTCCCTAAAGGTCATGACCCCAGTGATCCTCACTGTATTTGTACTAGCACTGTATCTACATGCCCAGCAAGTGGAGTCAACAGCTCGTCTAGACTTCCTTTGGAAACTTCAGGTCAGGGTTGAACCACTGACAGACCAGCTTTTTGTTGCTGTTTGCTTGGTTCACTAAGATATACAATAACGTGTGACGATAAATAATTTGTTCATAAGATACATTGAGAATTTGATAGTTTCAGAATTTAAAATATGCAATTCATCTGTTCCTCCACAGGCCACAGAAGAGAAGGAGGAGATGGAGGAACTTCAAGCCTACAACCGTCGGCTTCTCCACAACATCTTGCCCAAAGATGTGGCCGCCCACTTTCTAGCTAGAGAGAGGAGGAATGACGAGCTGTACTACCAGTCGTGTGAGTGCGTGGCTGTCATGTTCGCCTCCATCAGCAACTTTTCCGAGTTCTACGTGGAGCTGGAGGCCAACAACGAGGGAGTGGAGTGTCTGAGGCTCCTCAATGAGATCATCGCTGACTTTGATGAGGTTAGAAGGCTGGAGAGAATGGTTTCATAATTGAAGATTCCCTCAATCTGTGTGACGAATATGAAAGCATCTATTTTGGCTTTTTTTGACTTGAGTACACTACCATTAAAAAGTCCCAGGTTGGTTTAGGGCTGGGCTATAAACTATATAATATCAAGAGTGCGATAAAATTTACTGTGATAAGTTCGGACGTTTTTACTCGATATGGATTGATCTGACAGCCTATCACATAGCAGAAATAAACGTGACAACAGCCAGTCAATGCATGTCGCTAATAATTGATTTCTGTGTGTCTCTGTGTGAATGAACGGCACGGTTTCATCTGAAACTTACACGTGACATTCGCAGTGTCTGCCTTCTCAATATATGAGGCTTGAACAAATAAACTTCATCTCCAGAGCAGCTTTGAGAGTCACTTCACAAGCTTTTCACCGTTTCGTTTGAGAAAAACTACACTGAAACTAAAACTGAAAGATCGTCACGACAAACCGTCAAAATAAAAGTCCTTTTTAACTTCAAGAAATGATGACAGAAATGTATCACTACTGTATACTAAAATGTACTTCTCAAAGCAATAATATTATTATTTCTAAAGAATATCATACAACCAAAATCTTTTTTTTATACATGTTTTAAATTTATACAGTTCTGTTGTGCAGCATCTTATTTGACAAAAAAAATAAAAATTCAATGTTTTGTTACTATACAAAAGTTAATATATTCATTTGATTACATATTATAAGCTTACATTTAATTAAGTTTTTATAAATTTGCATTCAAATTTGTAAATGATAAAAAAAGCTACTCTGTGGAGTTTAATTGTGAACAAACCAGTTTACATGTTTACATTCATTCTCAAGGTCTAACAAATATGTGGAAAGCATTTCCTTAATATCGTGAGAAATATCGATATCGTATGATATGGAAAAATTATTGTAATAATATTTTTGGCCATGTCACCCAGCCCTAGATTGGTTAAATTTATTTAATGTTTTTAAAAGACGTCTCTTACACTCACTAAGGCCTAAAATACAGTAAAAACAGTAATATTGTGAAATATTATTACAATTTAAAATACATTTTAAAATATAATTACAATAAAAAAATAAAGTTAATTAACTTTCAGCATCATTACTCCAGTTTTCAGTGTCACATGATCCTTCAGAAATCAGTCTAACATGATGATTTCATGCATTTACTGCATTGAAACATTTATTATCATCAATGTTGTGAAATTTGTGCTGCTTCGTATTTTTGTGGAAAACGTTACATTTTTTCAGGATTCTTCGATGAATAAGAAAGTTCAAAAGAACAGCATTTATTCAAAATAGAATTCTTTTGCTACATTATAAATGTCTTTACTGTCACTTTTGATTAGTTTAATTGATCCTTGCTGAATAAAAGCATTAATTTCTTTCAAAACACAAATCTTACTGACACCACATTTTTAGAAGGTAGTGTATATTGATGAAAACCTCTCTCACTATTACAGATCATCAGTGAGGAGAAATACAGGCAGCTGGAGAAAATAAAGACCATTGGCAGCACCTACATGGCGGCATCTGGCCTCAACGACTCCACCTATGACAAGGAAGGCCGCTCGCATATAACCGCTCTGGCTGACTATGCCATGCACCTCCGCGAACAGATGAAATACATCAATGAGCATTCCTTCAACAACTTCCAGATGAAGATCGGTACGTGTCAAAACCTACAGGGTCACATAGAAGTCCATTGTTTACTGATTATTTATTAGAAACATTTGAAAATGTTTGGTTTGCCAAATCAAAGCCATGTGGTACAACTAAGTCTCTTTAAAAAAGGTTGTAAAATGTCATGTGGTGCTACTCCCCACAAATAAAATAATTATTCATGATCTTAGTAAAAAGAAAACAAAACAAAATAACCTATTTAAATTTTTTAATGATTAAAGGCACACTAAGTAGTTTTCGCCCCTAAAGGTTGCTTATTCACAACAAAGGCGTAGCTGGATGACACCTTGATTTTGCGGAATCATGGGACGTGATGTCTTCACATCTACATCCAGTGGAAAAGAATCAGACGAGACTCGGGCAGAAATCATATTTATGGATGAGCTAATGTATTAAAGATTTATTAACATTACTGTAGTATAAATCAGGGTGAACGAGGCGGCTGGAGCGATTCCTAATGAGAGACAAGCGCGACGCACGTCTCGAGAGCAGTGGAGCTTTTATTATGCCGCAGTCGCCACTTCCGCTTCTTCCGGTCATGTGTATGTGGGGTAACGCAGCGCTGTTTATCATATTAGATACATTTGAGTGTTAAAAGTTGTTATAATGCTACTCTGTGAGATAGAGTATGTTTTTAAGAAGTTGGCATATGCATGTGTGTGCAGGACTGAACATTGGGCCAGTGGTTGCAGGAGTTATTGGAGCCAGGAAGCCCCAGTATGATATCTGGGGAAACACAGTAAACGTGGCCAGTCGGATGGACAGTACAGGGGTCCCAGACTGCATTCAGGTAAACCTTCAAGCCTGTATATGCTCAGAGTGTCATTGTCCTCGTGAATAAGTCACGTAGAAGTGATTTTCTGGTATTTTACTGGATGTTTTGCAGGTGACTACAGACCTGCACCAGGTGTTGGCCAGTAAAGGTTACCAGCTGGAGTGTCGAGGGCTCATAAAGGTAAAAGGCAAGGGTGAGATGACCACTTACTTCCTGAACGAACGACCTCCCAACAGTTAGCAGGGCACTAGAATTTCTTTGGATTCCCACAATTTCCCAGAGAGGAGGATTTCTCCAGGCAAGCTGAAGACAAACAAGTAGCCATTGCCATCACTTGAAGAAAAAACAAACAAAAAAATGAGGATTATTGAGAAAAAAAAAGAAGAAGAAAAAAAACAGACTCCAGACTGGAGAGTCGTGGCGGTCGTGGATATGGCTGCGCACCTTGAAGGACGATTGTTTTTAAGCCTCTCCCTCAGGCTGCTTGAAAGATGCAAAGTCTGTTTATTTAATAAAGGCCTTTATTTGCCGAAGAAAAACGCTGTACATAAGGCATTTTCTCCAGTTTTATTTTTGTGACTTTTTTTTTTTCCCTCTGTTATTTTTATTTCAGGAGAATATAAATACAGGTACTCATGTTTTGTTCGGAATTCCTTATTTATTTTGATCTTGATGTTTTGTGCAAAAAGTCCTTTATGGAAAAAGTGTGGAAAACATACACATTTATACCGTACATAAACACGTACGCTCGTATATTTGTGTATGTACGAATACAGTATCTGTATAAATTAAGAAGAGAACTATTGACCAAAGACCAAAGTATTTAATAGAAAAGAAGTTGTCAAAACGTTTGCGGAAGTTTTGAATATTACGTAATGCTCTGACGTCCTCATCCCTCGATTTTCCTGTTTTTATGACGTTTTATCATTTAAAGTAAATCACACTGATTGACCAGCGATCTGGGTGACTGGCAGAGCGTTGTGCTCCGGATCATATGAAGGATTGAATGATTTAATTTAAAGTCTTGCTCTTTTGTTTTTTTTTTCAGAATGACAAATTCTAGATGGAAAAGTGTGGAAAGCTGTGGAACAGTAGTTTTTTTTTTTTTTTTTTTGGGAAGTACGACCAGGTCTGGGCCTTTAACACGTCCTCAAGGAAGACTTCAGTTTAGTTCTGTGTGTTCCGTCAACCATTTCTTCTTTTTTCAAAGAAGTATTTTTGGTACAAAATGAAATAAAAGGAAAAAAAGAGTTTTTCGGAGGCATCTGGGGAAAAGCCACGGCATTGGATACCACGGTACAAGACAGTTTATCGAGATCCAATTCATTCTAGAAGGACTTTTTTAAAAATGAAAGAAATATATCTATAAATTATGACTGAATACTGTGCTTTGTAATCTCGAAGGGGCATAACTCTTTTCACTGTGAGGTTTCTATGATACGACTAGCTGCTTTCTTGCCAAACTAAACAGCTCAAAAGCATGTCTGATTGTGGTATCTTCTCTACGATTTTTGTTTGTTTGATTCCCTTAAGTTTTAATGTTTGGGTATTTTGTATCACCTCTGTATCCTTTTTTATTCCTGTTCTGGTTGTTCTTATTATGATTCCATTCCAGCTGAGGAAAGGGAACAAAGACCCGGATTGAGACGTTCAAGCAAGTTGGTACTAACTGATCAACTGCAGTCAGTGACGTATGAACAATATTCCCTCCACTGCTTTTTCTGCTTCATTGCAGTGAACATCTCTTTAAAGGAAAAAGCCACATGGGAAAATACATCATTAAAACGTACACTACAGATTCATTTAGATGTATAACACTGAACAGTACTAGCTAGCTAATTACTAACATAGAACCGACTTCCGTACACCGCATGCGTGCAGTGCGAATCGCAGAACATTTGCCTTAATTGAACGAACTTCAGTATATGATAACAGTGCCTCTTTAAATCACACTTTCTACGACCCAAACCGTGCAATTCACCTGGTGAACGCAACCCATTACTGCAACGTTCGTTAACTCGGCCACCTCTTTCAGCGTATTGACTTGCATGATGGCCAGAGCACTGTCTTTTTCCTGCTGTGTTCTTCACTCATTAAAAACTTGCTGTGATAGTAGCTTGGTCATTGCATGTCAGTTGATCACGTTCGTACCAAAGGCAGGGCGCCCCGTTGTTTTTCGTCCAGTATGTGCAATAAAAGCGTACACGAATAGAGATTCAGCGTGAGGGAAGGAAACAAGCAGGAGTGTATTTTAGTACTACTGACTCCCACACTGGGGCCTCTGTCTAGATCAGGGCTGAACGACTCCTGATCGTTTCTTTATTTTCATTTACCTTTTCGTTTGTTTGTTTCATTCTTGTTTTTTTTTACTTTATTCGAAGGATTAGAAAAGGGACGAGCTTTTCAACTTTGCAAAGGAAAGTTGAGAAAAGACTCTTGAATATAGACAAACTTTTCCCCTCTAAAAATAAAAAAAATGTCTGTTTTATTTGTTTTTTTGTGATTGCCTTTTTGTGGTTTTTGTTTAAATCCCTTTTTTGGTATATTTTAGTCATTATAAAGTGACCATAAACGATGCATAATTTTTAAAGAGTTTTAGTTGCTTCAAATTACTGTAGATTTCACTAGTTTTATCACCATTATTGGGCGAAAAATGGGAAATCAAATTTTTTATTTGTTTGCAATTAATGATAGTAACTTCAGTATCCCTTTAGTAGCTTCAATAATCAACTTCAATAATCAAACTAGTATCAACTAATTAATTTCATCTCAGAACTTTACCCGTAAATCGAGATGCCTTGCTCAGTAAATATTTCATGCAATTGGTGAGTTGAGCCATTTTGTAATTCAAATACCAATAGCTAAGGTAACTTAAAATCTGATCCTAGATCAGTTATTTCATCCTGTTTTAGTCAGTTTCTGATACGAATTAATGAAGAAACAAAACATTAAAGGGATAGTTCACTCAAAAAGGAAAATTCTGTCCTTATTTTCCCACCCTCAGGTTGTTCTAAACCTGTAAAAATGTCTTTGTTCTAACCTGAGGGTGAGCAAATGATGACAGAATTTTCCTTTTTGGGTGAACTATCCCTTAAGGGGTCTACAAACACTTTAAAGGGTTAGTTCATGTCGTTCCACTCCCATAAGACCTTCATTTATCTTCAGAACACAAATTAAGATATTTTTGATAAAATCCGATGCCTTAGTGAGGGCTCCATTGCCAGCAAGATAATTAACACTTTCAGATGCCCAGAAAGCTACTAAAGACATATTTAAAACAGTTCATGTGACTGCAGTGGTTCAACCTTAATGTTATGAAGCGACGAGAATACTTTTTGTGCGGCAAAAAAACAAAATAACGACTTTATTCAACAATATCTAGTGATGGGCGATTTCAAAACACTGCTTCATGAAGCTTTGAAGCTTTACGAATCTTTTGATTCGAATCAGTGGAGCATGTATCAAACTGCCAAAGTCACATGATTTCAGTAAACGAGGTTTCGTAACGTCACAAGTGTTTCAAAATTTCAGTGGTTCACCACTGGAGGGCGTGACTTTGGCAGTTTGATACACGTTCGATTCGTAAAGCTTCGAAGCTTCATGAAGCAGTGTTTTGAAATCGCCCATCACTAGATATTGTTGAATAAAGTCGTTATTTTGTTTTTTTGCCGCACAAAAAGTATTCACATCGCTTCATAACATTAAGGTTGAACCACTGTAGTCACATGAACTGTTTTAAATACGTCTTTAGTAGCTTTTTGGGCATCTGAAAGTGTTAATTATATCTTGCTGGCGATGCAGGCCTCACTGAGCCATCAGATTTCATCAAAAACATCTTCATTTGTGTTCTGAAAATGAACGGGTGTGAAAAGACAATTTTCATTTTTGGGTGAACTAACCCTTTATCTTGAAGTTTCAGAATGAAAGCTGCTTCAGGTAAAATTTCAAGTTTAGTCACAAATAGTTTATTAATTAATTTATTAACACTGGATTTTGCCGCCATAATACAGGTATATGCAAAGAATAACATTTAGCACATACAGTATGGGACTACATTTTTTGCACTAAATTCTCTAAACAATATGGCACAGTCATAGATGTGTGTAGTGGATACACGTTACATTTGCGTATCCTCTGCACCTCCTGTTCTGCAAGGCGAAGTGACGCACTGTAGTGTTGAAGCATTATGGGACAGTGATCACTGTAGTTTCATGGATCAGGGATCAAAACAAGCTGAATTCTGGGTAGGTCATTGACATCTCATTCACAAACCTGAGAAAATAAATGAAATACATGTATTAAAGCATTACACAATTGATACACATTATCCTACACAGAGTTTGACTCATCGCTTAAGATTCTTCATACTTGGTCATTTCGCTGTTTTTGCGTGGGAAGTGACGGGTTCGAGTCCAAGGCTCCTGGTTCTTCAGGCCTTTAGCGGGAACCCACCAACCATACTGCTGGTTGTCCGTCACAGGTACACGATACTGTTCTCTAGGAGCTGAAAGGGAAACAAGACATCAATGACTACCAAGAATGTTGCAAATTAATTAAGATCTAAGGTAATTAAAGGGTTAGTCCACCAAAAAATTCAAATTACCCCATAATTTACTCAACCTCAAGCCATCCTAGGTGTATATGACTTTCTTCTTTCAGCCAAACACAATCGGAGTTATATAAAAAATATCCTGGCTCGTCCAAGCTTTATAATGGGAGTGAATGGAGGATGAGATTTTGAAGCCCAAAGAAGTGCATCCATGGATTATAAAATATACTCCACACGGCTCCGGTGGATTAATAAAGCAAATCGATGCATTTGTGCAGGACAAATATCCTTATTTAAAACTTCATAAAGTAAAATAACGAGCTTCTGGCACGACAGCCATACGCATTCGACTTGTGTCTAAAAAGTGTTAACTTCGACAGAGTACACAATGACATTACATACTACGTGTTATAACGTAGGACATAGCGTAGTACAGTGGTTCCCAAACTTTTTAGCTTGGAGTACCCCCTGAAGGGATTACCATCTTAATGCGTACCCCCTCTCTTCCACTGCAGTCACACCTTTACCATTAAGGGACAATATTTGCCCCCTAAATTGATTTTCCAGTGCATATTTTTACCTTTATGAATATAACTTTATAAAATAAATAATGTTTATATAAAAATGTTCAATAGAGAAATATGCAATGATGGTAAAAAACTAAGTAAAACTTTTAAATATTACACTAAAACCACCAGTAGGTGGCAGCAAGTCACAGTTTTTATGAATGAGTCATCGAGTCATTCATTCAGTAACGAAGCAAGTGGCTGTGTGTGAATGAATCATTGACTCTCACGATTCGTTCAAATCCGCAGAATTGTTCGCGAAACAGACGTGTGTTGTAGTTCTGCTGTGGTTTTCGTTAAAACTATTATTTCATTGCAAAGTAGAGTAAATACTGACAGTACTGTGTTTAAAATGTAGGTTTTGTTTTTTGACCTGTTGTATAATAATGTCACGTTTGCAGTCATGTGGATATTTGGGAACAAATTAATCCATTATCTGTGTCTATATTTGTTCGTCATCCGAGTAAGTGCTAAGTCCCCACTTTTACAAAGGTGCATTGTCGAGAACGACAGTAATTTAACGTGATTTAAGGCAGCAGAATCTGCACGCAATCTATCATATGCGCTGCTTGTGTGGATATAGTCATTTTTGACTGCAAATGATGAGGCAATTTGATTAAATGTACTGGATTTGCGACATTTTGGCAGTTAGAAATACATGCTCGATTTTAATATTATTTTAAGGAAGAATTAAATGAACTACTCAGCATTTTGTTCGCGTACCCCCTTTTGTCACCTCACGTACTCCAGTTTGGGAACAACTGGCGCAAGTCGAAAAGTATGGCTGTCGCAGTATTTTTAACTCTGATTTGGCTAGTAAAATATCTAGCTTCTGCCGGACCGCCTTCCGTATTCAAATTACGAAAAAAACTGAACTGGCGTCACATCAGTTAAGCTTTTTCTATAAGTTAAATACAGAAAGTGTAGGACGTAGCGTAAGCTTTTTGAACTGCGAGAGTTTTACACTTTGTAAGTTGAATAAGGAAGGCGGTCTGGCGGAAGCTAGATATTTTACTTCACAACTTGTTAAATATGGATATGTTTTTTTACACAAATGCATCGCTTCGCCTCAGAAGGCCTTTATTAACCCCCCCGAGGCCGTGTGGAGTACGTTTATGATGGATGAATGTGGATGGAGACACTTTCTTCAGCTCATACTCGTTGATCCCGCTCACTGCCATTATAAAGCTCGGATGCGTCAGGATTTTTATTAATATTTCTCTGTGTTCATCAGAAAGAAGAAAGTCATATCCACCTAGTATGGCTTGAGGGTGAGTAAATCATGAGGTAATTTTCATTTGAAAGTGAACTAATCCTTTAATGACAGAATTTTCATTTTAGGGTGAACTAATCCTTTAAAACAGGGGTGTCCAATCCAGCTTCTGGAGGGCCACTGTCCTGAAGAGTTTAGCTTCAACCCCAATTAAACACGCCTGAACCAGCTAATCAAGGTTTTTAGGCTTACAGGAAACTTCCAGGCAGGTGTGTTGAGGTAAGCTGTAGCTAAACTCTGCTTTAAGACTAATTCATAAAAACAAAAAAAATCCAAAATGCACATGAACTAGTGATGGGCATTTCCGGCTCTTTTTCGTGAGCAGGCTCGTTTGACTCAGCTCACTGAAAAGAGCCGGCTCTTTTGGCTCACAAACTGCTCTTTAAATAATGTTTTAACTATGACTTTGACTATGATAGGTGTAAAAACTATTTGTGAGACATTGTGAGTATGATTTCATTTAATAACTTAATTAGAACTGTTTTCACACCTATCATAGTCAAAGTCATAGTTAAAACACTTATTATTTAAAGAGCCGTTTGTGAGCCAAAAGAGCCGGCTCTTTTCAGTGAGCCGAGTCAAACGAGCCGGCTCACGAAAAAGAGCCGAAATGCCCATGCGCCTAGGCTTATATAATTATATTTTTTGTGTTGTTCTTTGAATTATTAGTCTATTGTTTTAAATAAAATGAAAATCATTCATTACATAATGATTTAATTTCTATAGGCTATATTTTTAAAAATAGAGTCGGCTCTTCAGATATGTGAGTCGGCTCCCGATGTTCACGTAACGACCCATCACTAACATGAACTAATCTACACATGGTGTAAATATGGTAGTATATATCGCTTATTAATTTATGAACTATACATGAATCTCTCTATGGTGAGTTATAATGCAGTATGTGGGTGTTTGATGAATTTAGTATGAACTTACACCTCTGAACGCGTCTGATCGGATCCTGATATCTGCTCTGGCTGCCAAGATGCAGGTCTGATGAGTCTGAAGGGAAAAAACAGACATTATGGACCTCACTACTAAATCTAAACAAGATGTGCTTTCGGCAGCGCCTGCATTAAAGTCGAACCAAAGCAGCCATACCTCGTCCTCGTGTATGTTTGTTTTGGGCAGATGGTAACATCCTGTCTCCGAAAGGGTTCTGATAGCCCAGATATGTGATTCCGAAGAAAGCCATAATCAAAACTATAATAAGTTCTAGCAGACTGAACGAGTCGAACACGACCTTCACTCGCTAATGTTTAATGTGTTGTCATGGATACTCGCACTGCCCTCACTTCAGCAAGTTTAAAAATAATGCTCAAAGCAGAGTTAAATTTGATTATAATCAAATTCAAAGCCATAAACACATTGTTTGCTTCCTAAATATCACCTCCGTCCACTTATTAGTTCACGGTTCTTTTAGATAACGACTTGTTTGTGGAGAAAATACCGGTCAAATTATCCAATGAGATGCACCTGGCGTGACGGAATGATCTTACTGCTAGAACAAAACACACAATATCTTCTCTGGTGTGCAGGAACTGTAAAGTAGTTACAACGCTTCACTTAAGTGCAGGTAAGTACATACTTCAGTTGAAGCATCACTCTTTGAACTACCTCAGTCCTTTTCATGAAATATATTTATTATGCAAATTACAGAAGTGCTTGAGTTCTCATTAATAGATATGAAACATAATGGTCGCATGTTTATTGCTTGTTTGAACGCGGTTACAAATAATACCGATACTTTCTCATATTTAGGTAAGCCTAAGTTAGGTCCTCTCGGTTTGGTTATATGGTTCTTTCAGAGATTAAAAAAAATATATATATATATATAGGGGAGAGCAGGGACGAAAGTACCATTTTTCACAAAAAATGTAATTTTAAAAGGTAATGTTTTAGAGAGCGATATATTTTTGCTGTGGTCAATAACTCACAAGTGTGGTCTATCAATACCAGGTGGAATTTTGTACAAATGTAGAACGGCTTCAGTATAATTTCACTTTGAACATAAGTTGCACATTGTTACTTTCGACCCCGTCAGGTGGGACGAAAGTATGGAAGCCCGTTCCCGCCACAAAAAAAAATTAATTGCGACTTTATATCTCAGAATTCTGACTTTTTATCACGCAACTGCGACTTTATATCTCAGAATTCTGACTTTATAACTCGAAATTGCGACTTTATATCTCAGATTTCTGACTTTTTTCCTCGCAATTGCGACTTTATATCTCAGATTTCTGACTTTTTTCCTCGCAATTGCGACTTTATATCTCAGAATTCTGACTTT
>RJVU01029436.1:1195976-1275563 GCA_003731715.1 Anabarilius grahami
CAAAAAAGTGTTGCAGTTTTATTAACTGCTAGTGGGCCAAACGTTACATGTAGCCTATCTTTAAATAGTCCTGCTATGTGACACACTAATTGAAATATTCCTTGTTTTCCTCCTTAAAAATGAATTCATAATATCATAAAATAATTAGAAACATGCTGTATATTGTATAACGTCACACTGAGGGACACTGTTGTTGATGATCTTCTCAAATCGAGAACAGTGCAAAGTAATTTATTTTGCCGAACATTTTTCTGTTTCTACAACAAATGGATGAAGTTCTTGTTGAACCAGAATTTGTGATCCAGTGTGGTTTGTTTTCACGTAGGATGCACTTACAAAGTCCCCAATGTGCACTACCCATAAAACTGTGCATCTTTGGATTGACCCTTTTAATCACCCTTCTATGGGTATTACAGCTGGATCTAGGGAGGTCTGCCAGTTGGTTTCAAGGTCTTTCCCTAAAGCCAAGATACAGAGGCATTGTTGGTTGGAATTCTAGCGGCATTTGGCATTTTCGGATGGATACCACTGCTCCACAATTTGAAGGAGCTTCAGCATTATCTGGAGATGCCAGCTGTCCCTCTGGGTTCTATAGCATGGAGGAGCTCAGGCCTCACATTGAGAGACCTCAGGAGGCTTCTGAAGGACCTGGAGCTGATGGAAACCCTTTCATATCTGGCATCATGACTCCTGTGGAGTTGAGGGAGAAGCGGGAGGGTCTTTCTAGAAACAGCTTCAACCAGTTTGCCAGTGACCGCATCTCCTTCCATCGTAGTCTTGGTGTCGACACACGGCCCCCTGAGTGAGTATCATAAGAGGCAGACTGAGAAAATTTGTTATTAGAGAGTTTTTATTAATTCCAAAAGATATTCTATATATATAATATATATATTACACAATTCTCTGTTACTCTTTCAAGATGCATTGAGCAAAAGTTGAGCAGATGTCCAAGGTTACCCACTACCAGTGTGATAATTGTGTTCCACAATGAGGCATGGTCCACTCTCCTACGCACCATCTTCAGTGTCTTGCATACTTCACCTGCTGTTTTACTCAAAGAAATCATACTGGTGGATGATGCAAGTACTCAAGGTGAGTAAAGGCAAAGAAACATTGGGTTTTTAGGTACTTGGCATTAAAAAAGGTTAACAATAAAACAAGCAAACAAATTCCATGGACTTACATTGAAGAAGAGACCCAAGCCATATCTTGAGACCAGAATATCACCTGAGGGTGGCCTCTTTTGACTTGGGACAGTAAGCAACCACACAGAACACCCTAGTAACAGCTTAGCAACCACCCAGAACACCATGGCAATGCCTTAGCAAACACCCAAGACACACTAGCAACACCTTAGCAACTACCCAGAACACCATGGCAATGCAGTAGCAGTTACCCAAGACACACTAGCAATGGCTTAGCAAAGACTCAAAACACCCAAGCAACACCTTAGTGACCATTCAGAACCTCTTAGCAATCACCCAGGACACCCTAGCAACACTTTAAGGCCCCGGTATACTTCAAACGAAATCGAAGAACAAACTGATGGGACGTCATTTCGAACAAAATCAGGCCAAAACGAAGTTCGTTTTGTGTTCTTTTTGGAAGTTCGAAACGGCTTGCCAAAGCGAACTTTCAGGAAAAGTTCGCTCCAGCTGCAAAACACCTTCGAACTTCCATTGGTCCGTGACGATAACGTAACAGGAGGTGTGCGCCGAGGCTCCGCCTTCTCGTGTGGAACGCGTCTTTGACTCATTTCGTGTTTGAGTGTCAGATGTTAGATTACAGTATATCGCTGGTCACGCATTACGAACTTTGTTTTACCCCTAAACGAAGAACGAAAAAGAACTTCGTTTAAAGTATACCGGGGCCTTTAGCAACCAGCTAGGACAGACACTCTAGTAACATCTTAACAACCACTAAGAACACCCTAGCAACAGCTTATCAACCACTCAGAACACCCTAGCAATGTCTTATCAATCACCCAGGACACCCTAGCAATGCCTTGGCAACCACCCAAGACACACTAGTAACACCTTAACTACCCAAAACACATTAGCAACACCTTAGCAACCACCCAAGACATTAGCAACAGCCACCACCCAGAACACCATGGCAACGTCTTAGCAATCACCTAAGATACCCTAACAATGGCTTAGCAATGACCCAGAACACCCTAGCAACACCTTAGTGACCATTTAGTACCTCCTAGCAATCACCCAGGACACCCTCGCAACACTTTAGCAACCACCTAGGACAGACACTCTAGTAGCATCTTAGCAACCACACAGAACACCCTAGCAAAACCTTAGCAACCACTTAGGACACCCTAGCTATGCCTTAGCAATCACTTAGGGCACCCTAGCAACTCCTTGACAACCACTCAGCATACTATGTGTTATGCTCAAAACACATTAGAAAAATACTTATTAAAATATGGAAATCTAGTTAAAACAGTATATCTTTGATTTGAAATCTTGTAGATTAAGGCAGTGTATTAATTACTTTTTTCATTTCAGATCATCTAAAAGCCCCGCTAGAACAGTATGTCCAGTCTCTTGAGACTGTGCGTGTCCTGAGGCAGCGTGAGAGGAAAGGTTTAATTGCTGCCAGACTGTTGGGTGGACGTGAGGCTATAGGAGAGGTGCTTGCCTTCCTGGACTCCCACTGTGAGTACATACTATTGAGATTTTATAGAGTGCACCCCAACATTTGGCTTTCACAGAAACTGAACTGACTGGAGGTATCAAATCGTTGTCCTTTAAAAGATGAACATAATATATTCACAGTCCTGAGGATTGAGTCTAACTAAAGTTGAATTTTTAAAGTAGACATATTAGTCAACTTCCTACTCTGATTTTGTGTGTTTTCCCAGGTGAGTGTTTCTATGGTTGGTTGGAGCCCCTGTTGGCCCGGTTAGTTCAGGAACCTACCACAGTTGTGAGCCCAAGCATTGCTGTCATCAACAAGGACAATCTACAGTTCATAAAGCCAGTGCCGTCAGCCCGCACACATACCCGTGGTAACTTTGACTGGACCCTGAGTTTTGGCTGGGAGACTATTCCTGAAGAAGAGAGGGTGAAACGCAAAGATGAAACCTATCCTGTCAGGCAAATGATACACACACACACACGCACACACGTTTCTATGTTTTATGAGGACTTCCCATGTACATAATCATTTTTATACTGTACAAACTGTATATTCTATCCCCTACCCCTAAACACAACCCTCACAGAATTTTTTTTTTTGCATTTTTACATTTTTGAAAAACATGAGGAAAGTATGATTTATAAGCTGTTTTCCTATGTGGGACCAAAAACAATTGTCCCCACAAGGTCAATAATGGTTGGTATTACCATCTTTGTAGGGACATTTTGTCCCCATAATGTAGGGTTTAACAGGACCACACGCACACACGCGCGCGCGCACACACACACTTTTCTCAGTAACACACATTCGTTTAAATTGCATTTATATGACTGCTGCATATGAGACACCAATTTTCATGTAGTTACATTTTTATTTCGTTCAGGACACCTGCTATTGCCGGAGGACTTTTTGCCATTTACAAGCAGTTCTTTGAACACATTGGGACCTATGATGACAAGATGGAGTTTTGGGGAGGAGAGAACATAGAAATGTCATTTAGGGTAAGACCCTCTCGCAGGTTTGTATTTTTTGCATCATTTGAGTGAACTGTTGTTAACATATATCATAAAATTAGAAGATTTTGACATTCATCATTAACTATTACTCAGATTAATATAATTCTGGTACAGTGTTTTTATTGTTAAAGGTGGTACAGAGGATCTTTTCGTCGACTGATTTTTTTTAAATGAGCGCATGCGTAAGAACAACCCCCCCTCCTTCACAGCTCATTTGGAGTGAACGCCTCCCAACACTCGTGCACGAGTATTGGAACACGAGTGTTTACCACCGGCATTCACTGTGTTATTAAGCCGGGCACACATTTAACGACTAGCTAAAACATTCTAAGACTGTGCTCAACATACAGCGATTGTTTCCTGCTCCTGAAGCAGATTTATATACTTTCACATGGAATTTGAACACCGACTGTATTCGCAGACTGAACCCAACTGCCTCTGACTGGACGCGTTTGAGCGCGATCAGTCATAAGTATCAATTTACATTCATAATCGGCCTTACAATCGTTAAGTGTGTGCGCGACTTAAAGCCGCGCACACACTTAGTGGATTCATTATGTCGGACTCACCGCAGGTAACTCATAATCTGCAGTTGTTACTCCTGTCTCCTGACAAAAACATTGCATGCGGCGCCTGTGGAGTGTGGAAAGTTACTGGAGCGCGCAACCGCGCGTCTCTCACAAGGAACGTCATGGCAGTGATTGACAAGCCAGAGGGCCAAATCCCCGCACGTCTCTCACAAGGAACGTCATGGCAGTGATTGACAAGCCAGAGGGCCAATCGTTTACGCGATGATCGCGTAAACGATTGGCTGATGTTTTTAAGGCCCTACCTCGTGCACAGATGATGTATATTAATAATATTCCTTTCAGTGCACCTAATAAATAGTCTTTTATCAGTTCGTAAAGACAGTTTCAAGTAATATTGCAAAAATGTATAAAACAAAACATCCTATTTAGCACCTTTAACTAAGGCCCTGTCTACATGAACACGGGTATTTTCAAAACCACCGCTTTTTCTATGCGGTTTGGCCGTTTGTCCAGATGCAAAAATCTGATCATTGAAATGGAACATTTTTGAAAAGTCCTGCCAGGGTGAAGATTTTTAGAAACTCTGGTTGCAGTGTTGTCGTGTAGACGATGAAACCGGAGATTTTGGCTTGTGATGTCAGAACTGGAACCGGTAATAACCTTTTTTTTTTTCCCAGGCTTCTGATTGGCCAACATGGCTTTATGGTTAGGGTTATATCGCCACCTGTTGGTTTGGCATGCTCTTGACAGCGCTTCATAGTGCGTTTTTGCATTTTCATGTGGACACGATTTTTTTTTTTTTTAAATTGAGGAACAACTCCTGTTTATGAAAATACTTTTAGACTAGGCCTAAAACTAAAACTTTAAAAATATATTTTTAAAATGAAATAAAACTGAAATAAAAGTAAAATAATATCTATAATAATATATTATAATAAATGTATAATAAAATAGAAAAAAAATGATAAAATATATATGTAATAAAAATGGCAACTAACTGAAATAAAATAAAATTATTGAAGTACTAAAATTACTAAATGTGAAATAAAAGCTTAAGCTAGATTAAAATATATTAAACAAACAAACAAAAAAACCCTAGTCCTGTTGATACTTTTATTTCCTGTTCTACGCCATGTTTTGTAGTCCTTTGTAGTTTTTTTTTTTTTTTAGTAGATTAGTTCTGTGATTATNTTTTTTTTCTAGTAGATTAGTTCTGTGATTATGTGTGTCTTGTTTGCGTTGATGTTCTATGTTGTCTATGATCATGTGTGTCTATGTACTTTGTCAAGTCTTGTCCTACATGGATGTAATGTTTGGTAAGCTCATTCTGTTCCCTGGTTCTCTGGTCTCCGTGATGGATTTGTTGTTTATTCTATTAATAAACTCACTGTGTATGGATCCAGCTCTCCCTCTCTCTACATTACAATAACAAAATTACTAAAACCCATACTAAATTGAAAATAGACAGAAAAAAAATATAAATTCAAAATATTAATAAATACTATTATAGGATATAAATAATACTAAAACGACACTGCTTTGGTATCATACATCATGTATTGGCTTTTACAGGTATGGCTGTGTGGAGGTAGTCTAGAGATCATTCCCTGTTCTGTGGTCGGCCACATCTTCCGCACCAAAAGTCCACATTCCTTCCCAAAAGGCATAGATGTGATCACATGCAACCAGGTTCGCCTCGCAGAAGTCTGGATGGATGATTACAAGAAGATTTTCTACAACAGAAATAAAAAAGCTGCTGCCTTTGCAGCAGAGGTGAGAAAAGTGGATAATGTATGTAATATTTTTAATTGATTACAAAATAAATCTCACATATTTCTCTTTTGCCTTTGAGGAGCACAGAAATCCTACGGGGACATAAGTGGACGTCTGAAGCTCAAAGAGAAGCTACATTGCAAAAATTTCTCCTGGTATCTAGAAAACATTTACACAGAGGCATTTGTGCCTGATTTGAACCCTGTGCTGTTTGGATCGGTAATGCATAATGTTATAATTTGATCATTTATTGCAGTAATAGCCATTACCAACATATATATAATGTATGTATTTGTGCATATTATGTCTGTAGTTGAAGAACATTGCCACAAAAGCTTGTCTTGATATTGGTGAGAAGAATCCTGGAGGGAAGTCAGTGATTTTATTAATTTGCCACGACATGGGAATAAATCAGGTATTCTAATGACCACTGCTGTCATCCTCACATTTTTATTTTTAGTTTAGTTTAGTTTAGTTTAGTTTAGTTTAGTTTAGTTTAGTTTAGTTTAGTTTAGTTTAGTTTAGTTTAGTTTAGTTTTTATTTTGTTTTAGTTTAGTTTTATTTTATTTTGTTTTATTTTGTTTTTTATTTAAGTGTTATTTTATTTTAGTGTTTTGTTTTTGTTATTTTGTTTTGATTGTTTTATTTTAATGTTTTATTTTGTTTTGTTTTGTTTTGTATGGAAGTCCGTTTTCACCATTAAATAAAAACAGTAATTGTGACGTTTTATCTCGGAATTCAGACTTTTTTTTCTCACAATTGTGAGGGGAAAAAAGTCAGAATTGTGAGAAATAAACTCGCAATTGTGAGATAAAGTCAGAATTCTGAGATAAAAAGTCGCAATTACTGTTTTTATTTTTTTATTTAGTGGCGGAAACGGGCTTCCATAGGTTTGTTTTGTTTTATTGTATTTTTATTAGACCAATAAAATGTGCAATGTTTTTAATTGTTTCAGAAACATTAATCAGAAGCACTCTGCATTTGTTAAATCAGTATATTTAAATATTTTAGATCTTTTTCTGTGTTCTTTTTTTCTCTGTAGTATTTTGAGTACACGTCACATCAGGAGCTGAGGCATAATATTAATAAGGAGCTGTGTTTGCATGCGACGATCGAGCCTGAACCTGTGCGGGTGGAGCCGTGCAACTTTCAGGGCGATGGAACGGTCCCAGCTCCACAGCAGATGTGGAATTTCATTCTTCTTTCCCAACAGGTATGGTACATATCCCAACATCCCTTTGCCTCTGGCTGTGTGATGTTGCAAAAACCTATTATGGCACAAAATTACCCTTTATAATCTCAAACTTTGTGTGCTTCATCCATTTAAAGATTTTAATTTAGTCTTTAATGTTTGTTTTATCTTAAATTTGTAATTGTTTGCAGATATATCTTCTCCACAATGCTCTGTTTAATAAGTGTTTAATGGTGGAGTATGGCAACATCATCATGAAAAGCTGTGACCCTGCCAACAATTATCAGCACTGGTCTTTCATCTGATCTATGTCCTCCATCAGATTTCCAGACTCTTTTGAAATATGCAAAAGTGCATATTAAAGTGCAATGTCACACACATGTTGTAAGTTTGTGCAATGAATCAGGAGTTCTAATTTTAATTAGGTCAAGTTTAATTTCATTTGACTGAATTTACTAAATCAAAGCACTAAAATCATTGTTTGTCAAATAATGCACACGTTTATTATGTTTCTCTTCTCACACTGAACGCTGTTCAGTTTCTGGCCAATGTATATTATTGCATGAAAGCTAACGAATTAAAGATATTAAAGACTTTTGTAAACGAGGTGTGCAATGACTGAATGTAATTGTGAATTGTTTAAATTCTCCTGTTTTTAATGATTTCTTAAAATCCAATCGAGTATGTACATCAACGCAAGGTGGCGCTAATGCAATAGAATAGAGTTTCTAAATTTGCAGTTATTAACGTAAGAAATGACTATGATGCGTGACTTTATACACGAAATGCATATGAGAATATGCCTGATTGTTGTATTTTATTTATTTATCATTTTTTTTAAATCTGCAAAGTCATGCTGACATTCTTTTAGAACTGAACGTATGACTTTTTTCTAGCTCTTATCAGCAGGACTAATACTCATTAGATATTCCGCATGCGCGCTCTCTATTGGACTGAAAAGCGTTCAGCATGTTCGCCATTGCAGCGTTTAGCTGTCAATCACCGCCGTGAGTGGGTTGTTGTCGACAAGCGCCCGCCCTCTTGCAGTCTGACCCCGCCCACCTGCTTTTTCCTCACGCGCAGCTGCGCGGGTGACGTCACATGCTCCAGCAATGATGGGCAGTCGAGCGAGCGCTGGTGAGTTCCTCTCTACACCAATAAAATCACAGAGTCCCGCCGTGTCATTTTAACAGGGAAGGAGGAAATTGTCTTAAAAAGAAATGTCTCTATAGTCGGTATTGTTACATATTTGCGCTCTTATACAACTGTTACAACTCTAAGTTTAGCCTTTAAATCCTAGTGTTTTTGTTTTGTTTAGTAAAGAACACTATATGTAAGTAGCACGTTATTCAGTGAGTGTGTTTGATAACGTCTGCATCTCTAACCAACTTTATCTTATAGCATTTGATTTTAAATTCAGTCCACGTTAACTGTATGTTTAAAGCATTTGTTGTGAATGTGATGCATTGCATAAAATCATTAGCAAACTGTTATTCCAGTCAGTGTCAGGCTGAGCCCTGTTAAATAAGGGATTGTGCTAATAACATTATGGTAAGTTGAGAGTGTGTTGTGGAAGCTTGTGTTTTTGTGTCCGAGCAAACACAAGCTTTATATGTCTATCTTTCTTGTATGCCACAGAGAGAGCTCACACTACTAACGTTACAGTCCCTGAACACAGTGGTAGGACTATGTGTTTGTCATCCCAGTGTAGATATGTGATGTGACCTGTCAAATTACTAGACTAGTCAATTATAGAGCAGCTATAGTCAGTGTTTGTTTGTCTGTTCCTCAGAAGTGAATCAGCATTGGCACAATTATTGCACGTGAAATACCTTTAAATGCAAATCATTTGTGTAGAGTATTTGGTGGTATTTACTGTAGGTCCAGTTTTCATATTCAGGCCATTTAGTAAACAAGCTTGCTCTGTTGTGGTGTTTGTTGATTATTGTGTTGCTTGTGTATTATTTGTTGACATGGTGCTGTGTGTGTTTGGCAGCTTTAGTCAAAGTGCTCTTTGGAGAGTGTGTGAATCAATGTGCCAAATTTTTCTGTAGTGATAGACCAATTTATTTATTAATTTAGCCATTTTGAGGTTGGTGATTACAGATTTACTATGTTATTTGTCCAAATCTACCAAATGCCTAGTACAATTTCTACTATACTACTAAAATATTTTTAGGTAATTGAGAATGTATAAAAAGTGTTCTTTTGTACTGCATATACAGTACAGTCCAAAAGTTTGGAACCACTAAGATTTTTAATGTTTTTAAAAGAAGTTTCGTCTGCTCACCAAGGCTACATTTATTTAATTAAAAATACAGTAAAAACAGTAATATTGTGAAATATTATTACAATTTAAAATAACTGTTTTCTATTTGAATATATTTCACAAAGTAATTTATTCCTGTGATGCAAAGCTGAATTTTCAGCATCATTACTCCAGTCTTCAGTGTCACATGATCCTTCAGAAATCATTCTAATATGCTGATCTGTTGCTCAAGAAACATTTAATGTGTACAATTGTACAAAATATTTGTGTACAATATTTGTTTTCAGGATTATTTGATGAATGGAAAGTTCAAAAGAACAGTGTTTATCTGAAATCTAAACTTTTGTAACATTATAAATGTCTTTACTGCCACTTTTGATTGATTTAATGCATCCTTGCTGAATAAAAGTATTCATTTCTTTAATTTCTTTTCAAAAAAATAAAAATTCTTACTGACCCCAAACTTTTGAACGGTAGTGTATAATGCTACAGAAGCTTTGTATTTCAGATAAATGCTGTTCTTTTGAACTTTCTATTCATCAAGGAATCCTGAAAAAAAAAGTACACAACTGTTTTCAACATTGAAAATAATCATAAATGTTTCTTGAGCAGCAGATCAGCATATTAGAATGATTTCTGAAGGATCATGTGACACTGAAGACTGGAGTAACGATGCTGAAAATTCAGCTTTGCATCACAGGAATAAACTACTTTGTCAAATATATTTAAATAGTACACAGTTATTTTAAATTGTAATAATATTTCACAATATTACTGTTTTTTACTGTATTTTTAATTAAATAAATGTAGCCTTGGTGAGCAGACAAAACTTATTTTAAAAACATTAAAAATCTTAGTGGTTCCAAACTTTTGGACTGTACTGTATATCTGCCATATTGATCTCTATCTCTCAAAATAAGTTTATAATTGCCCTGAAAACATTTCACCACAAAAATATGTATATAATATGTAAAGCTTTTAGTTTTAGAAACATACTTTTATGTTATTTGTCATGTAACATTACTTTTCTTAAGCAAAATTGTTTAATTTGCAATAATGACTGGAAATGATACTGTAATATAACTCCAGAAAGCTATAAAATCAAAAACACACATTTGATCTGACTGTATAAACTTAAGAACAACATGAGATTGAGCTTCCTGCACTTTAATCTTTTCCTGACATCTTGGCAGACAAGATGAGCTCTCTTCCCCTCTCACGCTCGGAGGTGTTTGGGCAACTGAGGAAAGAACTACATGATGATGAGGAATTTCACCAGTCCGATGTGCATATCTTCATCATCATGGGTGCTTCGGTGAGTCTCATTTTGTGTGTGTGTGTGTGTGTGTGGAATATTTTAATATCTTTGTCTCTACTAATGAGGAATTGACAGTGTCATCTGCAGCCTTGAATTGTCACTCATTTGGAACACTTTGCATCTATTGATTAAATATTTTTTTTTAAATAAGTGACTACATTTGCATGCACCTCAGTGTTCAGATAGTAATCAGAATTTGACAGTTTACTATTGAATCATATAAACAGTGCACTCCAATTGTCCGATTTAAGACAATATTCTGATTCCCCAAATTCCGATTCCCATCCCTAGAATATGGCTAATCAGAAAATTGTTGCATGTAAATTAGAGCTGCATGATTAATCATTAAAAGATCGTGATCTTGATTCAGACACCCGCTATGTCTATAAAATCTTTGACAAAATCATACCGGAACATGCATTGTCGCTGAGCCAGAGCGAGCCGTTGTCCATGTATAGGTATGAAACAGCTTCACGCTTCAAGTCTATTCAACCACACAGTATCATTATTTCTGTGTTACAAATATTCAAATATCACAGAAGTACTGGGATAAGTTTATTGTTCAGATATAAACACTGACGTCTATGGAAGCGATCAAAATCGAGCAAACCACCTTTTGAAAGTAACTTGGCACTTTAACAAAGATTGTATCGATTTACATTGTTACACCAGTAGGTGGTGACAAGTTAATGTTAAAAAGGTATTTACCATTGAATCATTCATTCAAGAGATTTGTTCAAAAACGCTGATAAAACAAGTGAAGTATTTATGAGTGAGTCATTGAATCATTCATTCAAACCGATTTTTAAAAATAATTCATTCAAATTAATTAAACATTTTAAATAGACTGCAGCAATTAACTTTTTGTCAGAACCTCTGGTAAATTGTAATTTTGTTTAGTTGTCTGTTCAGAATTATGGGAGAATTCTCTTTGCCCAAAAAATAAAATAAAATCCTGATTCTCAATTGATCCAGAATCACGCAACTCTAATGTAAAACACCTTATTATGAAAATTTGCTGAAAGGAGATATATGTGTGGAGTCCACACATCTTTCCAGTTTGTAAAGCACACAGGAGGATGCATTACAACTGGCACAGGTGTGTGTACAGTTTCATCACCAAGTTTCATCACAGTGGCTATGATTGCACATAGTTTGTGAAATGAGTGTTTCCAAATTCTGAGGCTCTGTTCCCGTTCTGTAAACTCATCACAGCTCTCTATCACCATTCCTTGCTGCATTTTCTTTTTCTTCTTTTGCTGAGTTACATATTACTACGTGTTTATTAACGATCCCTCACGCCTTTCCATTTCATGGCAATGTTTTCATGCTTTTTTGAATGTGACAAGTAATTAGTCAGTCCTAATTAAATCATTGTGAAAAATATACCGGAATATTGCGTTGCATGTACGCTAGTGTTGTCAAAAATATCGATACTTCAATATGTATCGATACTTAAAGGATTAGTTCACTTTCAAATAAAATTTTCCTGATAATTTACTCACCCCCATGTCATCCAAGATGTTCATGACTTTCTTTCTTCAGTCGAAAAGAAATTAAGGTTTTTGATGAAAACATTCCAGGATTTTTCTCCTTATAGTGGACTTCAAATGGTTGAAGGCCAAAATTACAGTTTCAGTGCAGCTTCAAAGGGCTTTAAACGATACCAGACGAGGAATAAGGGTCTTATCTAGCGAAACCATCGGTCATTTTCGAAAAAAATGTATATGCTTTATATAAACAAATGATCGCCTTCCAAGTGCTTCCGCCAAAACCGCACGTTCGTATTCTTCAAAAAGCTTACGCTGTATGTCCTACGCCTTCCCTATTTTACTTACGGAACGAACGCAGTGCCAGTTAAATTTTTTCCGTAAGTAGAATAGGGAAGGCGTAGGACATACAGCGTAAGCTTTTTTTAAGGATTCGAAAGTGCGGTTTTGGCGGAAGCACTTGGAAGGCGATCATCTGTATATGTAAATGTATATGCTTTATATTTTTTTTCCGAAAATGACCGATCATTTCGCTAGATAAGACCCTTATTCCTCGTCTGGTATTGTTTAAAGCCCTTTGAAGCTGCAATGAAACTGTCATTTTGACCTTCAACCGTTTGGAGGCCATTGAAGTCCACTATAAGGAGAATAATCCTGGAATGTTTTAATCAAAAACCTTAATTTCTTTTCGACTGAAGAAAGAAGAACATGGACATCTTGGATGACATGGGGGTGAGTAAATTATCAGGAAAATTTTATTTGAAAGTGAACTAATCCTTTAAATATCTAAAACGGTTTCAATACGCCTTTTCTGCAGTATCTATATACAGATACCAGCTGCGCGTTCTCGCTCTCCTCTTTGACGGCGAACTGACACGCACCCGCCGCCTCCAGTGCATGAGCTTCAGCATGAAGCTCAACTTCCATAGGAATGAACTAAAAACGCTCGCTCTGCTCCGCTCGCTTCGCGCCAGTGGACACGCACCGTCACTCGTCTCATTCGCTCCGGTTGAAGTGCTTAATTTGCTTAATTTCTGTATTATTTCTTACCTGAATACTACTGCTAGACCCACCTGAAAATCTTAAAACATGTTTATTTCATTTGTCTCTTTATTCTATTGTATTTTTTTTGTGCCATCATTTGCAATTTATTTGTTCTTATAACTGACTGTTTTACATGTCTTTATTTGTCAATGTGGTTCAATCATTTAAATAAAGCCTCCTTGTGCTATGTGTAAGCTATTACAACAAAATTACCCAAATTATCAATCTTATGAGATAATAAATAATCTGTATGACGGTATGGCAGTTTTCCCTGTGGTATCGAAAATAGTATCGAATATCGATATTTTTCAAGGTATCGTATCGAAGTTGGAAATTCCAGTATCGCGACAACACTAATGTACGCATATAAACATCAAATCCAGAAAATAGACCTTAAACAGAATTTGATGTGCATGTAGACATATTCATTGAACTGAATATGCTACTAATATGCTACCAAAATCCTACTAATTTGATTTATTTCATATTACAAATGATTCCTACTATGATAGTTTCTTTATTGCTTATGGTTTTACAGCACAGCCTGTTTACTGCTGGTCCAATAAAGGAAGAAAGTCTCAGATTCCTCTGAATTGATAGAATGTCCTTGATGTTTTGTAGAAGGAAGTACAACTGAAATTAAGCAACCATGAAGAGATGTTACCAACACAGGGCTTCTATTTATCATGCAGACAGAACAGGACGGTTGAGTAATTCAGCAGTTCAGTTCACAGCTTTTGGCCTTAAAAGGTGATTGGTCAAGTGTGGTGACAGAAGGTCTGTGATTGACTGGACATGACGAAAGACTTATCTAGACAGTCTTGATTAGGTTCAGCATGCATATAATACAAAACATGAAAAATAAGTGAAGTTTGCATTACATTAGGTCAAGCTTTTGCACTTCTCACTAGAGAGGGTTTTCTTTCATATTTTAGTGATGAAATTTAAACCCTCTTCCTCCTTTTTTTTTGGTTAGCTTTTCCTTGTTCCTCTTTATTTTGTTCAACTTTTTGGTAGTCTGATTTTGCACAACTGCTTTGTGAAAAGATCTTTGTTACTGTTGGCTTTTCCTGTTCTTATTGTTTGGGTTTTTAAATAGGTGCTAGTGAGCTGGATTATGCAATATCACACTCTGTCAGCACTTTTCTTTCAGTCTGTGTGAAGAGAGAGGTGAAAGAGCTGGCTTGTGTGTTTGGGATGAGGGTGGGGTTGGAAAGATGGTGGAGAGGCCAGATCTGGATCGTTGGTTGGCATGGGGTTGCACAGGTTTATGGCATAATGCTATTGAGTCCATTCAGAAACCATGTTAAAATCCAGATGCAACATCACCTCATTTGTCTGACCTTGAGCCACTCACATTCAGCACACGGATCGGACCCCAGGCAGTATTATAATCACATTTGTCCCAAACAACATGAGCTTTAACTTTAAAGACAGTTACAGCTAGGCCTTTAATGATTTGCTGGATTAAAATACATCAAGCTAAAGCAAATGTCCTTAAATTCATTTGTAAATGAAACGCAAAGGAACATCTCAAATGTTGTGTTGTGTGAAAATATATTTTATTTTGTGAATGTAAATTAGATTACACATCAGTGAATTATATACACTCACCGGCCACTTTATTAGGTACACCTATTCAACTGTTTATTAACGCAAATACCTAATCAGCCAATCACATGGCAGCAACTCAATGCATTTAGGGATTTCGAAACACTGCTTTGTGAAGCTTCGAAAACTTTTGTTTCGAATCAGTGGTTCAGAGCGTGTATCAAACTGCCAAAGTCATGTGATTTCATTAAACGAGGCTTCGTTACGTCATAAGTGTTTCGAAACTTTTTGAAATTCCAATGGTTCACCACTGGGGGAAAATCTCTGTAACCCCATGAATCATGCGGATTCACAAGATCGCCCCCCAGTGGTGAACCATTGAACGCTCGTCTATGGTTTTTACCTAATCTCAGGTTAGTTTTATGCATTTGTAGATGTTTTAATGAGACATTTGTATAAATAAAAAGGATTAATAGTAGTTAATAGTCTCTTATTGGCCTGTTTAGCTGAGCCATCCATAGAACAAACAAAACAAGCCCTGGAAATTGATAAAAGAACATATTATACAGACACTTGATATTTAATGGTATTAAATGAATAGTTAATTGCAGTTGATAGATTATACATTCAATAAAACTCATGCATAAAAACAGCTTTTACAAACCCATTGCAAGTTTGGCCTGAGTTTTTGTTGCATTTACACTGTTCTGACCTGCTGGGGTCACCAGCGTGTGGTGTTTCGAAGCTTCGAAACAATGAATCATTTTACGAAGCAATTGGTTCAATTGATTCAAAGCTTTGAAAAGCTTAATTTCTCCTATCACTAGTCAAGAGGATCTGCTGTAGTTCAAACTGGGCATCAGAATGGGGAAGAAAGTTGATTTAAGTGACGTTGAACATGGTATGATGATTGGTGCGAGACGGGCTGGTCTGAGTATTTCAGAAACTGCTGATCTACTGGGATTTTCACACACAACCATCTCTAGGGTTTACAGAGAATGGCCCGAATAAGAGAAAATATCCAGTGAGCGGCAGTGCTGTGGGTGAAAATGCCTTGTTGAGGTCAGAGGTCAGAGGTCAAAGGAGAAAATCTGGTTCAGCTGATAGAAAGGCAACAGTAACTCAAATAAACACTCGTTACAACCGAGCTCCTCAGAAGAGCATCTCTGAACGTACAACACGTCCAACCTTAAAGCAGATGAGCTACAGCAGCAGAAGACACACCGGTGCCACTCCTGTCAGCTGAGAAAAGACAGGAGTGGCACTGGTGTGTCCCTTAAGGCTACAATTCGCATGGACTTAATGAAATTTGACAATAGAAGATTGGAAAACATTTCCTGGTCTGATGAGACTTGATTTCTGCTGCAACATTCGGATGGTCGGGTCAGAATTTGGCATAAACAACATTAAAGCATGGATCCATCCTGTCTTGTATCAGCGTTTCAGGCTGCTAGGGGTATAATGGTGTGAGGGATATTTTCTTGCCACACTTTGGGCCTCTTAGTATCAGTTGAGCATTGTTTAAACACCGCAGTCTACCTGAGGATTGTTGCTGACCATCTCCATCCCTTTATGACCACAGTGTTGATCTTCTGATGGATACTTCCAGGATAACGCACAATGTCACAAAGCTCAAATCATCTCAAACTGGATTCTTGAACACGTCAATGAGTTCACTAAACTCAAATGACCTCCACAGTCACCAGATCTCAATCCAATAGAGCAGCTTTGGGATGTGCTGGAACGGGAGATTCACATCATGGATGTACAGCCGACAATACATTGTTGATTTTGGATATATTATGTGTGATTTTAATATATTGTGATGTTATAGATTACGTTGTTGATTTTTGGATATATTGTGATGTTATAGATTCTCTCGATATTGTTAATGATTTAGATTTCCTCTCTTATGGCCTAATCAGGTGACCATTTCATATGACTAATTAATCATAGTTAAGAGGACTTTGAGCATGTCTGTTTTCCACACCCTGATGAAGGCTTATTAGCTGTAACTCATCAGTGTGCTGTTGTATGTGATAGTTTATTTGTTTTGTTTGTTTTTTATAAATTATAAAGCCATGGGTAAATAAAGGCTTTTTACATTGCCTTTTTACACGAGTGCCTTGGCCTTTTTTAAAAAAATTTATTTATTTTTTGTTAATGAGTTGAGCTATCCCTTATCCAAAGAGCACTGGGTTATGAAGAATATCCCTTTTTTTTTTTCATTTAAATATCCCCCTGGGAGTCTGACCCATAGTCTCTGTCTTTCTAGTGGGTTGCTCTACTGTTTACACTACAGGATCACTGAGATACAAATTAATCAGTTATGAACAAACACATAACACGTTTTCTTTAGAAACACTTTAGTCACCATCAGGGTGTATCTGGCTGCTAGGTTTTTGTATGTATGTTTTTAGTATCATTAAGTTACAAACTCTGTGTGGATGGGTTTTTGTCAAGTCACCATTACTGTGTGCTTTTCACCACAGCAAAGCAACTGGAATGAATAAGAGATTAAATAGTGTTTATCGATTAATATCCCCCAATAATGCATATCTGGATTGATGAGACTCTCCCACAATGCTGTGAATCAGCCAAGACAAACAGAATAGTGCTGTCTCACTGTGCACAGAGCTTTTCTCGTGTGTCTGAATGGGTGTGGAGCAGATCTGCTGAGATCAATGACCTTTGCATTTGAGAAGATTGAGTCGCATGGAGTAGGGATGGGTTGACTGTTGTATTTGTTTTTTTTAAAACAACATTTTATCTGTTCTTGTGTGTTTTGTATTCATTATTTAATGTTATCTTTATATTCAGATGTACTTGTGACATGAGTCACTGTGGTTCCACAGACATTTTGGCTGCATTTCAAAACATATTGAGCTGCCAACCTCAGTGGCATTTATGTGCTTTATAAGCATGTTCGGACAAGACTGTGATGGCCAAAACTACTTTTTAGACAAGTTTAAAGGGGTCGTGACATGGAATTATTATTATTTTTGCTTATAACTAGAGCTGCATGATTCTGGACAAATTGAGAATCAAACTAGAGAGTGTTTCAAATAGAGATCACGATTCTGAACACGCAAGAAACAACTGCAGTCTATTTCAAATGTTTAATTAATTTGAATGAATTATTTTTAAAAATCGGTTTGCATTAATGATTCAATGACTCACTCATAAAGACCACACTTGTATCATTACTGCATGAATCAGCGTTTTTGAATAAATCTTTTTCACTTGTCGCCACCTAGTGATGTAACCATGTTATTGATACAGTCATTATTTGAAGCACCAAGTTACTTTCAAAAAGATTTGCTCTGTTTTGATCGCTATCGAATCCAAGCTATCCAAGATCTAAACTTTTATCCCAGTACTTCTGTGATAATTTTAATATTTGTAACACAGAAATAACGATACTGTGTGGTTGAAAAGACTGTTTGTGAAGCTGCTTCATACCTATACATGACAACTGCTCTCTCTCTGGCTCAGTAACAGACCCAAATGGTCCGATATGATTTTGTCAAAGACAAATAGACACAGCCGAATCGTTGTCATTTAGGAATGAGGTGGTGTGGGTGTTTGAATCGAGATTGCGAGTTATTTTTTGCACTATATATATGCGGACAAACAACTATTTTCAATCTTCATTCTGACCCTCTGTCTGAAATTATTAGTTTTTAAGGGGCGGCTCCTTTAAGGCTTGTCAGTAAACGGCAACTGTTATGATTGGCTAATGTCATTGCATAGGAAACAGTATCAACGGTATCTTTCACGAAAAGTTAATTTTTTTAATTATATTGTGCCTCGTTAAAGGTGCCCTAGAATTAAAAATTGAATTTACCTTGGCATAGTTGAATAACAAGAGTTCAGTACATGGAAAAGACATACAGTGAGTCTCAAACACCATTGTTTCCTCCTTCTTCTATAAATCCCATTTGTTTAAAAGACCTCCGAAGAACAGGCGAATCTCAACATAACACCGACTGTTAAGTAACAGTCGGGATCATTAATATGTACGCCCCCAATATTTGCATATGCCAGCTCATGTTCAAGGCATTACACAAGGCAGTATTAACGTCTGGAGCTGCACAGCCGAATCAACAGACTTTATGCAGGTAAGCAAGCAAGGACAACAGCAAAAAATGGCAAATGGAACAATAATAACTGACATGATCCATGATAACATATTTTTAGTGATATTTGTCAATTGTCTTTCTAAATGTTTCGTTAGCATGTTGCTAATGTACTGTTAAATGTGGTTAAAGTTACCATCGTTTCTTACTGTATTCACGGAGACAAGACTGTCGTTATTTTCATTTTTTAAACACTTGCAGTCTGTATAATTCATAAACACAACTTCATTCTTTATAAATCTCTCCAACAGTGTGTAATGTTAGCTTTAGCCACGGAGCACCATCAAACTCATTCAGAATCAAATGTAAACCTCCAAATAAATACCATACTTACACGATTAGACATGCATGACGGACACTTTGTAAAGATCCATTTTGAGGGTTATATTAGCTGTGTGAACTTTGTTTATGCTGTTTAAGGCAAGCGCAAGCTCCGGGGGCGGGGAGCGTGAGGAATTAAAGGGGCCGCAGCCTAAATCGGCTCATATTTAATTATGCCCCAAAATAGGCAGTTAAAAAAAATGAATTAAAAAAAATCTATGGGGTATTTTGAGCTGAAACTTCACAGACACATTCAGGGGACACCTTAGACTTATATTACATCTTTTGAAAACACGTTCTACGGCACCTTTTAACAATACGATCTGCAGTCAAATTCTAAGAACAAACGCATAAATCCTCCGACACGACCCGGGACACCATTTAAAAACTATTCACTGCTGGAGTCTTTCTGAAGTCTGTACAGAGAAGCAAATATGCTTTTAAAACAGGATAAAGCGAACGCTTTTTCACCCTTCCTGTTGTCGACTTGAGCATGTGAAATAAGTCAGAAACTGAGTGCGCATCTGTATTTTGTATCCAGTGTAGACAGCGTGAATGATTATAATGGGTTCTATTTGATTTTTATGTGATGTTCACGTCTGGTGTAGACAGTGACCGAGTGCAATTGGGCCAAATATATTTGCCTGCATGATGTCACAAATCCCACAATATCTTAAAAAGCTGTTTTTGGAGCTTGATCAAATAAATGCTTTGTTTATGAGGAGAAGGTTTAAAGCTATGAAACTAGGATGTTTTAATGATTTAAAGACCTCGTGTCAAAAGATCAAGGAAAATTTGATTTCTCCTGTTATCAGACTCTCTGGTGGGATTTATCTAGTTTTTAAAATGTTGTGTGGCAGTTTTTATGTAATTGAGCCTACATGAATCAATTGTACCGTGATGTAACACGTGTTGTTTTTGTAGGGAGATCTTGCCAAAAAGAAAATCTACCCAACTTTGTGGTGAGTACTCTGACATAACATGCCTTCATGCATACTAGTATTTACTAGTATACTAGAGTTCATGAGTTTAGGGTCGGTATGTTTTTAAAGTAATTTTGAAAGTCTCTTATACTCAACAAGGCTCCATTTATTTGATCAAAAATACAGAAAAACTGTAATATTGTGAAATATTATTACACTTCAATTTAAATATTTGAAACTATTTGAATATACAAGTGCTGGTCATATAATTAGAATATCATCAAAAAGTTGATTTTCACTAATTCCATTCAAAAGTGAAACTTGTATATTATATTCATTCATTACACACAGACTGATACATTTCAAATGTTTATTTCTTTTAATTTTGATGATTATAACTGACAACTAAGGAAAATCCCAAATTCAGTATCTCAGAAAATTAGAATATTGTGAAAAGGTTCAATATTGACGACACCTGGTGCCACCCTCTAATCAGCTAATTAACTCAAAACACCTGCAAAGGCCTTTAAATGGTCTCTCAGTCTAGTTCTGTAGGCTACACAATCATGGGGAAGACTGCTGACTTGACAGTTGTCCAAAAGATGACCATTGACACCTTGCACAAGGAGGGCAAGACACAAAAGGTCATTGCAAAAGAGGCTGGCTGTTCACAGAGCTCTGTGTCCAAGCACATTAATAGAGAGGCGAAGGGAAGGAAAAGATGTGGTAGAAAAAAGTGTACAAGCAATAGGGATAACCGCACCCTGGAGAGGATTGTGAAACAAAACCCATTCAAAAATGTGGGGGAGATTCACAAAGAGTGGACTGCAGCTGGAGTCAGTGCTTCAAGAACCACTACGCACAGACGTATGCAAGACATGGGTTTCAGCTGTCGCATTCCTTGTGTCAAGCCACTCTTGAACAACAGACAGCGTCAGAAGCGTCTCGCCTGGGCTAAAGACAAAAAGGACTGGACTGCTGCTGAGTGGTCCAAAGTTATGTTCTCTGATGAAAGTAAATTTTGCATTTCCTTTGGAAATCAGGGTCCCAGAGTCTGGAGGAACAGAGGAGAGGCACACTATCCAAATTGCTTGAAGTCCAGTGTAAAGTTTCCACAGTCCGTGATGGTTTGGGGTGCCATGTCATCTGCTGGTGTTGGTCCACTGTTTTTTCTGAGGTCCAAGGTCAACGCAGCCGTATACCAGGAAGTTTTAGAGCACTTCATGCTTCCTGCTGCTGACCAACTTTATGGAGATGCAGATTTCATTTTCCAACAGGACTTGGCACCTGCACACAGTGCCAAAGCTACCAGTACCTGGTTTAAGGACCATGGTATCCCTGTTCTTAATTGGCCAGCAAACTCGCCTGACCTTAACCCCATAGAAAATCTATGGGGTATTGTGAAGAGGAAGATGCGATATGCCAGACCCAACAATGCAGAAGAGCTGAAGGCCACTATCAGAGCAACCTGGGCTCTCATAACACCTGAGCAGTGCCACAGACTGATCGACTCCATGTCACGCCGCATTGCTGCAGTAATTAAGGCAAAAGGAGCCCCAACTAAGTATTGAGTGCTGTACATGCTCATACTTTCATGTTCATACTTTTCAGTTGGCCAAGATTTCTAAAAATCCTTTCTTTGTATTGGTCTTAAGTAATATTCTAATTTTCTGAGATACTGAATAATCATCAAAATTAAAAGAAATAAACATTTGAAATATGTCAGTCTGTGTGTAATTAATGAATGAATGAATATAATATACAAGTTTCACTTTTTTAATGGAATTAGTGAAATCAACTTTTTGATGATATTCTAATTATATGACCAGCACCTGTATTACAAAATGTAATTTATTTCTGTGATCAAATCTGAATTTTCAGCATAATTACTCCAGTCTTCAGTGTCACATGATCCTTCAGAAATCATTCTAATATGATGATTTGTTGCTCAAGAAACATTTCTTAATATTATCAATGTTGAAAACAGTTGTGCTGCTTAATATGTTTGTGGAAACTGAATTTTTTTTCTTCAGGATTCTTTGATGAATAGAAAAGTTCAAAAGAACATCAAGAATCTATTTGAAATGGAAATTTTTTTTTTTCTTTACCAACACTTCTGATCAATTTAATGTCAATTTAAAGTAACAATCTCTTTAAAAAAAGAAAATCATACTGACCCCAAACTTTTGAACAGTAGTGTTTATTTATTTGTTTCTCTCTGTAGGTGGTTGTTCAGAGATGGTCTTCTCCCTGAACAGACATATTTTGTGGGATATGCTCGTTCTGATCTGACCGTGGATGCCATACGCACGGCCTGCATGCCCTACATGAAGGTCATCACTCAGAGAGTTTTCTCTATGCACACTCTTGTCTACTTACCGCATGTGTGTGTTCATATGGCCTCTATTTTTCCTCTCTTCAGGCAGTAGACTCTGAGGCAGAGCGCCTCGCTGCGTTCTTCAGTCGAAACTCTTACATCAGCGGGAAGTACGTGGATGAAACCTCTTTCGCCAACCTGAACACTCACCTGCTGTCCCTACCTGGAGGAGCTGAGGCCAACCGCCTCTTCTACCTGGCCCTGCCGCCCAGCGTTTACCACGATGTCACCAAGAACATCAGACATCAATGCATGAGCACCAAGTGAGGAGCAAACACACAAAGTTGCTTTTGTTTAATTTTTGCAGTTTTATGTGATTATGTTCTTAATACAAGGCAAGATGTGTCCAAAAATAGGGTAGAGGTTATGTTACAGACTTGAATAATACTTTTCTAGGCAGTCAAACCTACAATTTTGACCTGACTGATAAAAATTTCCCATATACTATCATTTGAAAGAGGCACCTGAGCCATTTGTTGAGTATCATAGAGGGTTGGTTAACAACTGCCCATAAAACCATAACCATTGCCTAACAATACCCAGAACACCTTAGCAACTATATAGCAACCCCCAAGTAACTACTCAGAGGTGTGTTTCCCAAAAGCATTGTTAGCCAACTATGGTCACAAGTTCTATCGTTACCAACAAAGTTCAATGATTTGGTGTTTCCCCAAAACCATGGTTCCAATGAACATTCACAAATAGCATCGCAAGGTTGTGTGGTTGGAACGACAGCTCTCGACCTGTGGTTAGAAGCATAGTTTCTTTTTGCATGATGTGAACTTGCATAGATCATGCTCTTCAGCAAAACAAGCAAGCAGACATTCAGTAAATTCTATATCTTTCATTCCAAATATATACAAATTCCATTCTACATCTTTTAGTTTGTCAAGAGATTAAAGCGCAGTGCACGTGCTGGGGGAACCCGGAAGTGACCTAAGAGGGAACCTGCAACTGAATGAAATATCTGGAAATAAAGCAAAACAGTGGAGAACAAAAATAGCAAAGCAGTGTTCAGATGCCATGCTTGTTATTTACAGCAATCATTTTTGACGTTGATTAGATCTAGAACAGATTAGTTATTAGACGTTATTTTTGCGTTACTTTTTCTCACCTGGGCTGGGCTTGTTTGTTTTTAATAAAAAAAAAAATAATAATTCAGTTTTTGGCAATTCATCACTTCGGAATTATAAGGTTCTATCAGACTTTTTTTTTTTTTTTTTTTNAAAATTGAGTTGTTCAAATATTCTTATTCTGTGACAACTTATTTACAATATGTGATGTTTTTTATATTGTGTACATTTTGGGACTTTTTTTTTTTTTAAGAAAACAAAAAGGGTCTATCCACAGAGGAGTATGGAATGCAGAAATTTTGAAGCTGAATATCTCAAAACTGCTCAGAATGCAGGTAGAACCCTTATAATTCCAAGGTGGTGAAATGTAAAAAGGCCCTTTCACACCAAAAGTGAAATAAATAAGCCTCAGGCTGAATGACATTCAGATTCACACTGGTACAGTAGAGGGCGCAGCTCAAACAAACCTTTCAGCTGTGCTGCCATTCTGGATTGCAGAAGAAAAAATTTCAACACTCTTACTTCAGCAAAGAAAAAGAAACACAATGTGATGTTTATCTAAACTCATTATGGAAAGTATAAATAAATTTGCTGAATTGGATCGTTGAAGGTCAGCAGCAAAGACATTGGTTAATAAAGTGAGATTAAATACATAAAGTATGTTTGTATTATTTAACATTTAATTATTGCAGGTTTGTGTAATATAGTTTGCATATCACTGTTTTTATTCATTTTGAGGAATACTGAATTTGTTTTTTTTAAATTCATGCTCACATTTAGTCCGAAACTACAATAAGTGCTAAAATTACTAAAACTGAAATAAAGCTAAATAGAAATATATATATATANAATACTATAATAGTACTAAAATATCACTGGCTAGATCTGAAATGTAGTTTCTGTTTAATTTTCTAAATTGAAGTGTATGTGGGTTTGCCTTTTTAAAATGCAGCATATTTCTGTCGGCACCGATAGCCTAGTGGTTAGTGCGCCGACATATGGCGCAAATGCATTCATGGCGACCCGAGTTATATTCCTGTCACAAGGTCCTTTGCTGATCCTGCCCCCCTCTCTTCTGTCCTCTCCAAATAAAGGCACAAAAAGCCCATAAATATAACTGTAGCATATTTCTTGTGTTTTTATGTTTGGTAGAGGCTGGAACAGGATCATCGTGGAGAAACCTTTTGGCCGTGACCTGCAGAGCTCAGAGGAGTTATCCAGTCATCTCTCTTCTCTCTTCATTGAGGAGCAAATTTACCGGATAGACCATTACCTAGGCAAAGAGATGGTCCAGAACCTCATGGTCCTCAGGTGTGTCCTTTTCCCTTTCTCGTTGAGTCTGTTTATCATTCTCTTCATCCCTCTCTGCCTTCTGCTTTTCACTGGCTGTCACACACAGTTGTCATTTATGCATAATTAAGGGTTAAACTCCATTAGGAAGCTCTTCCTCTGTATCCGTGTCTCCTTAGTCATTGGTTTCTCTCCTATTTCCTTAAAGGTTTGGAAACCGGATATTTGGACCCATCTGGAACCGGGACAGTGTGGCATGTGTGGTTCTGACTTTCAAAGAGCCGTTTGGTACCCAGGGCCGAGGAGGATATTTTGACGATTTTGGAATCATTCGGTTAGTTAAGTTTCCTTGCTTAGAGATGATTGTGATATTTATTTAATGTTTAAACATGGGGTATGAAAGGATAGTCTACCGAAGATGAATTCGGCCATCATTTAACCTGTATGATTTTCTTCTATGGACACAAAAGGAGACATTATTTAAGCTTGCTCATGCTGTTATGAAGCACCATAAAAGTAGTCCATAAAAAGAAACACAGATAAAATGCACATTATTTCAAAGACATTAAAAAATCCATTGCTCTTTTTGTGCATGAGGATTCCTTTCAAAGGGAGGATTTTCATATTCCAATGAGCAAGCATGATTTGTAAATGAATGTATTCCTCTCTTTTCTGTCTCCAGTGACGTGATGCAGAACCACCTGCTGCAGATGCTCTCTCTGGTTGCCATGGAGAAGCCCGCATCCACCAGCTCTGATGATGTTAGAGATGAAAAGGTAACGAGCCGGTCAGCCAGTGAACTGTGTACAGCTGCCTCCTGGACCACTCTTATGTCGCTTATCTGAATGATCCTGAATTTACCCTTGAGGATCAGATAAATCCAATATATCCATCCATCACCACTGTCTTACAGTTAATCATTAGCATAAAAGGTTGGCGGACTGAAGCAAGCATAAATTAAAGTTTTGGCTTCAAGATTATGTTTCAGGATAATGTTCATTTTTGGTTTATACTTTTATATTTTATATTTTTACAGATGTGCATTATTGAAAATCCTGATTATTATGTGTACCAAGAAGATTTTTTTTATTAGTCATTTATTTCATGTTTTTTGTTTTGTGGTTTGGTTTGGTTTGGATTTTGTGTTTTTTGTTTTTGTTTTTTTGCTTTTTTGTTTAATTTTTGTTTTGTATGAGGACTTTTAACAGTGTTACGGTGGTATGTGAAAGTTTGGGAACCCCTTGCAGAATCTGTGAAAATGTGAATAATTTTAACAAAATAAGAGAGATCATACAAAATGCATGTTATTTTTTATTTAGTACTGTCCTGAGTAAGATATTTTACACAAAAGATGTTTACATATAATCCATAAGACAAAAAAGTAGCTGAATTTATTAAAATATCTCCGTTCAAAAGTTTGGGAACCCTTGATTCTCAATACTGTGTGTGGTTACCTGGATGATCTATGACTGTTTTTTTGTTTTGTGATGGTTGTTCATGAGTCTCTTGTTTGTTCTGATCAGTTAAAAATCAAGGTAAATTATACTTAATTTGTCTTCCGGGAAACATGCAAGTATCTTCTGTTGCTTCCGAAGGGAAGTACTACATGAAAAACTAAAATTTCAACAAAATAAGAAAAATTTGGACTTCTTCATCCTGTTCAAAAGTTTTCACCCCTCTTAATGCACCGTGTTTCCTTCTGGAGCACCAGTGAATGTTTGAACCTTTTTTAATAGTTGTGTTTGAGTCCCTCAGTTGTCCTCAGTGTGAAAAGATGAAAATCATACAGTCACTGCTGGAAAGGGTTCAAATATGCAAAAAAATCCTCGAAAACTGAAGAATCTACAGGACATGGAGGATTTTTCTGAAGAACAGAGTTCAGTTTAACTGCTCAGAACAAACAAGAGACTCATGAACAACCATCACAAAACAAAAAACAGTCATAGATCATCCAGGTAACCACACACAGTATTGAGAATCAAGGGTTCCCAAACTTTTGAACGGAGATATTTTAATAAATTCAGCTTTTTTTGTCTTGTGGATTATATGTAAACATCTTTTATGTAAAATATCTTACTCAGGACAGTACTAAATAAAAAATAACATGCATTTTGTATGATCTCTCTTATTTTGTTAAAATTATTCACATTTTCACAGATTCTGCAAGGGGTTCCCAAACTTTCGCATACCACTGTAGATATACTTGTGTTTTTCCCTGTCTGTGTGATTTTATAGTTTGTGTGTTCACTCACATGGCATGAAGAAATGAGTGTTCGTGAATTTTCCAACTGAACTGCTATGCTAAGATAAATGGGAATGATCTCGGATGTCTCTCTCTATGCATTATACATTTCAGCCTGCCTGTTTTCTAATGCTCTCTGTGTCCCTCTACAGGTAAAGGTGCTGAAGTGCATTGAACCGGTCTCTCTCTCAGATGTGGTCTTGGGCCAGTATGTGGGAGATCCAGATGGAGAAGGAGAGGCTAAATTGGGTTATCTAGATGACCCAACTGTCCCTAAAGGCTCCACTCAGGCTACATTTGCCACAGCAGTGCTTTATGTAAAGAATGAACGCTGGGATGGTAAGTGATGCACGCTGTGTGTGCATCTAATCGTTACATGTGTGTTAGTAAAGCTCAGAGGATGTGCTCAACAGAAGTAAAGCAATAACTAGCAAATATTTACAATCTGGCCAAAGACCTAAAATGTTGACCTTGCTGATACTGCATTTGACATGTGGCTCTTTCTGTAATTACGAGCAGCCTTTGAGCTGCTTTACTTACTTAATGAGTACATTTGAAGCTTTACTAACACCTTGGTCTTGAAATCAAAATGGTTTTTGGGCTTAAAATACAACATTAACTTGAAACAGATACTGTACTGTTCAAACTTTTTTGAAAATGTTTTTTTGTAAAGTGTTTTCTGCTTACCAAGGCTGCATTTATTTGATTAAAAAATACAGTAAAAACAGCAATATTGGGAAATATTATTACAATTTAAAATGTTTTCTATTAAAATATATATTAAAATGTAATTTATTCCTGTGGCTTAAAGCTGGATTTTCAGCATCATCACTTCAGTCTTTAGTGTCACATGATCCTTCAGAAATTATTCTAATATGATGATTTGAGAACAGCATTTATTTGAACTAGATCTTTGTAATTATTTTGTCACTTTTGATCAATTACTGTGTCTTTGCTGAATAAAAGTATTATAAGTATATAAGTATCAGTAACAAAAATAAACAATGACTTTTCATCAGAAATGTATACTTGATAGTCTTTCTCTTCCTGAATATGTTAATATTTCATTAAACACTCTGTCTCCAGGCGTTCCCTTCATCCTCAGGTGTGGAAAGGCTCTGAATGAGAGGAAGGCAGAGGTGAGGCTGCAGTTCAATGATGTTCCTGGAGACATCTTTGACTCTCAGTGCAGGCGGAACGAGTTAGTGGTCCGCGTGCAGCCCAACGAGGCCATCTACGCCAAGATGATGAGCAAGAAACCTGGAGTCTATTTCAGCCCTGAGGAGACAGAGCTGGACCTGACCTACCACAGCAGATACAGGGTAAAATAGACACCTTTGATACATCCATACTGTATGATTTGTCCTGTTAGGCAACTTTGGCCATCAAATATAGAAAATTAGTTAATTTCTTAAAAAGCGATTACAGTTACTTCCTTTTCTCTTTATAAATGTGCTTTTCTCTGTTCTCTCTTTACGAAGGATGTTAAGCTGCCTGATGCTTATGAACGGTTGATTTTGGATGTCTTTTGTGGCAGTCAGATGCATTTTGTACGCAGGTAAGTTTCTTACTATGTTTACATGTACACAAATAATCTTTTAGCAGTTGGATTGATGGCTCAGTCGGACTGAAAAGCCTTCATGTAATTCGATTGAGATCGATCCAAAGGAATGCGCTGAATTTTACCCCTGTGTTTATTAGAACAGCATTGATTTTGCAGGACAATGTTTACTTTATAGTGTATGAATGTGTGTGTGTGTGTATATATATGTGTGTGTGTATATATATGTGTGTGTGTGTGTATATATGTGTGTGTGTGTATATATGTGTGTGTGTGTATATATGTGTGTGTGTATATGTGTGTGTGTGTGTGTGTATATGTGTGTGTGTGTGTATATGTATGTGTGTGTGTGTATATATGTGTGTGTGTGTGTATATATGTGTGTGTGTGTGTGTGTATATACGTGTGTGTGTATATACGTGTGTGTGTGTATACGTGTGTGTATACGTGTGTGTGTGTGTATACGTGTGTGTGTGTATACGTGTGTGTGTGTATACGTGTGTGTGTGTATANCAGTGGGCTCCACACAAATAGGCACCCTTGGTAAATATGAGCAAAAGTGACTGAAAATGTTTTTGCAGTTATTATTTGAACTGTAAAGTTGTTTAAATTGTTATTTTATGGTATAGATCTAACCATAGATCTCGCTCTACCCTGCTCATGTGGTATTAATTTTATTTGTGCAGGTCTTAAAAAGGGTTAGTTCACCCAAAAATGAAAATTCTGTCATTAATTACTCACCCTCATGTCGTTCCACAACCGTAAGACCTTCGTTCATCTTCAGAACACAAATTAAGATCTCTTTGATGAAATCTGAGAGTTTTTTTCCCTGTAGAAAGCAATGGAAGTACCACATTTAAGGTCCAGAAAAGTAGTAAAGATGTTGTTAAAATAGTCAACGTGACTGCAGTGGTTCAACCTTAATGTTATGAAGTGATGAGAATACTTTTTGTGCACAAAAATAAACAAAAATGACTTTATTCAACAATCTCTTCTCTTCCCTGTCATTCTCCTACGCTGTTCACATAGTAAACAGTGCAGCGATTGTGTGTTTACGTCCTTGGACTATTTTAACGATGTCTTTACTACTTTTCTGGACCTTCTATGGGGGGGGATCAGAAACCTCTCAGATTTCATCAATAATATCTTAATTTGTGTTCTGAAGATTAATGAAGGTCTTACAGGTGTGGAACGACATGAGGGTGAGTAATTAATGACAGCATTTTTATTTTTGGGTGAACCAACCCTTTAAATTTGACTTTAAAAACCCTGTTGATACCGTGTTTGTTTGGAATACATTTAATGCACATGTAAACCAATATAAAGAACCATTTCTGAATTTGACTTATTTTATTAAAGTGACGAGCTGAGGGAAGCCTGGAGAATCTTCACTCCTCTTCTTCATCAGATAGAGACGGAGAAGACACCACCCATCAATTACAAATACGGGAGGTAAAACACGTTCATTTTTCTGAAAGTAATTCTTCATGAAGTGACGGTGTAATGTATCTCACGTCTTCTCTGGCTCTCTCTCTCTTAGCCGAGGTCCTGCAGAGGCTGATGAGCTGGTGCAGAAGGTGGGCTTCCGCTACGAGGGCACATACAGATGGGTGAACCCACACAAACTGTGAAAGAACAGGACCCACAGAGATGAGGAGCTGAAGCCCGTTTAAAAAAAATCAGCCCAAGAGGAGTGCCTGAGAAAAGACAGAGAAAAGGGCACTTGGAAAAAAAAAAAAGAATTTGAAGATGCACTCATTTAAAGAAGGACCAACAAACAAAAGATCAGCAATTACAATTTTCTTTATTTGTTATGAATTATAACCTGCTCTTTGTTATATAATGCTTTATAGGACCTTCCTCATTATTTCTTTCTATATTTCATTAGACTTTCGTAATTTTGTTATGCAGTTAAGCAGCATTCAGATGATCATATACTGCACTGTCATTCCCTGATGCTTTATTGTATAAGAACAACAAAGCGTCTGTTATGCGTTCCTCTTTTCACAAGCAAGTCTTCACATTAAATGCTGCTCACATTTCAAAAGTGTTTATAGGCAGAAGGATGGTATAAAAGTACAATCTGCTAGTTGTCTTCATGCATTTTGTCACAACTTTGGTTGCAAGCTTATAATTAAATGGTATAATTGGACCACACAGAAGTTCTAGAAAAATACAGGGATTAGGAATGGAAGGGAAATGGTGACTTTTGGTACAACTTAACAACTTGAATGTATGTGACATTTCACCATGTCTTAAAGCTCCCACTGATTGGCTGAAAGAGCCATGATTGTTTAGTCTTATTTAAGCAAATGTATTACATTTCACAATCCTCTGTTAATTCTTTAATAGATGAGCTTTGATGTTCATTGTTCCACCACTCTGAAAATATGAGTTTAGCTTGGGCATTGTCTCTTTCTGCTCATTATTGCTTTTGGTTTTGCACTTGTTAGACATTGAACCAGTGTCAAAAACAGCTTTATATTAGCCTACGTATGTATTGAAGGTGAGTTTTTGGACAGCACTGAATTTCAACATCCTGTTAGGGTGCCTAAAACAACTTTAGAAAACTTTTCTTTTGGTGATGCTTGAACATCTGTGAGCTATTTCACTTTTCTGTAAAAGTTCTGCCCAGTGTTTTCTATTTTATTACAATAGATAACTTTTACAATAAAGAATAGCTAAGATGCCTCACATGTGTGTCATTGCTTCACTTTTTTTCCATAGTCCTTTAAGTTCATATTCTCTTTATATGTTTTGGCCAGTTTCAGTAAAGCCATTGAATGAGTCGCTTATCTGTTTTCTGCTTGAAGAAATATTCTGTTTGTACAGCATGGGTTCCATGGTCATTGTAAACATGGGAATGGTAGGAAATTTTAAAATTGTGGAGTCCAGCCCTGGAAAAGTAATGGGGATTTTAGTAATGTATGCAAATTTCTCTGATTAATGGATTCTCAGAAAGCTGAATCCTCCTTTCAAATGTTTTTTCTTCATGGAAGCTTTTGTACACAAATAAGTACGTTTGTTTAAATCTTTTTGTCATACACCCACGGGGCAGTCGTGGCCTAATGGATAGTCGGACTTGTAACCCAAAGGTCATGGGTTCGAGTCTCAGGTCCGGCAGGGATTGTTGGTGAGGGGAGTGAATGTCCAGCACGCTCCCCACCCTCAATACCACGACTGAGGTGAGACCCTTGAGCAAGGCACCGTACCCCCAACTGCTCCCCGGGCGCCGCAGCAATGGCTGCCCACTGCTCCGGGTGTGTGTTCACGGTGTGTGTGTTCACTGCTGTGTGTGTGCACTTGGATGGGTTAAATGCAGAGCACAAATTCCGAGTATGGGTCACCATACTTGGCCACATGTCACTTCACTTCACTTCACATTAAAAAAATAATAAAAACAGTAAACATGAATGATTGGAAAAGGAATGGAAATTCAAAATTTGCTGAGCTTTGAAATCCGTCAAGATGTGATAAAACACTTTTGCTCATATACTGCTGTACTAATAGGATTCTAAATAAATATGATTTATTAAAAACAAATAAACTAACATATAAATATATTTTTTTCTCCCGTGTCACTTCATTTGAACGTTTTTCAAGGACTTTTATTATAGTTATCACCGGAAGGAATTTACTATCAGAACATCCGTCTTCCGGTCATGGGCAACATGGTTGTGGAGGTGTAGCTGTGTCCATCTGCTTGCTAATTCGCTTCTACTGAAGAGTTTGTGTCAATTTGACAGCTGTATTTATATCAAGTAATATATTTATCAAGCAGTCCAGCGGTCAAAATGAATATACGCAACGCACGGGTGAGTGAATGAAAGGAAAGGCAGACATTAGTTCAGTCAGACAGTGGCTGTGTCTCAAATCCCATTTTGGCCATCATATGCGCGTCACGAACGCTTGAACTTCAATACAACGAGGCATTGAATGCACATATTCATTGTTAGTTATTTGTCTTTTTATTTAATCTACCTTTTGTATTTTATTGTGATGCTTTGCTACTTTTAAAGGGGCCGTGTTCTGTACTTTAGTACCATATCTTTTCCATAAGGTCCACTTATATCAGTCAGGATTCCTGCACCAAAAACAGTCATAATTTAGTTATACATGTCCATTTGCCAGCCTTTCTCTGAATATATTGTAATAAAATGGGTGGATTTTGCTAATGTGCTTTGTGTGAATGATTCAGTGCTATTGCAGGTGACAGGTAGTGGATAGCTTGACTGATTGATTTTCTCTTCTTCATGTTTCCAGCCAGAGGATTTGATGAACATGCAGCACTGCAACCTGCTGTGTCTTCCAGAGAACTATCAGATGAAGTACTACTTCTACCACGGCCTGTCCTGGCCACAGGTTTGTGACCAACACTGATCTTTAAACAAACACTAATTTCTGTAGATTTGTATACAAACAGGGATTAGGTTTCCACATCTGGCTTCTTGATTGTAATATTTGAAACATGGCATTTCTGTCAAGCTTCTGTGAAACAATATGTATTGTAAACGGGCTTAAAAAAAAAAAAAAATTGAGTTGTATCCTCATATGATGAACTGCTGTGTTTGTTTTCTAGCTGTCATACATAGCAGAGGATGAGAACGGGAAGATAGTGGGATATGTTTTGGCAAAAATGTAAGTGTTGTTTTTCTTTATTGCTTTCATATAGTGAAATAGTGTTGTTAAATGTTGAACATTCTATCGCAGTTTATATGAAGTGTCTTGAACTACTATTTACTAACATTTAAATTGATACAGTGCGTTTTCTGTGTACATACGTGTTTTAATGTTGTTCTTATATTTTAACCTGCATGTAATTACAGCTGTAATTACATCTATAATTGCACTGTTAACCCTTCCCTTACACCTTAAAGGGATAGTTCACCCAAAAATGAAAGTCATCCCATGATTTGCTCACCCTCAAGCCATCCTAGGTGTATATGACTATCTTCTTTCAGACGAATACAATCGAAGATATATGTGACCCTGGACCACAAAACCAGTCATAAGGGTAAATTTTTTTGAAATTGAGATTTATACATCATCTGAAAGCTGAAAATAAGCTTTCCATTGATGTATGGTTTGTTTTTTAGACGGAGATACAACTATTTGAAAATCTGGAATCTGAGGGTGCAAAAAAATCAAAATATTGAGAAAATCGCCTTTTAAAATTGTCCAAATGAAGTCCTTAGCAATGCATGTCCACTCTCAAAAATACATTTTTGATATATTTACGGTAGGAAATTTACAAAATATCTTCATGGAACATGAGCTTTACTTAATATCTTAATGATTTTTGGCATAAAAGAAAAATCGATAGTTTTGACCCATATAGTGTATTGTTGGCTATTGCTACAAATATACCCTTGCGACTTACGACTGGTTTTGTGGTCCAGGGTCACATATTTAAAAATATCCTGGTTCTTCCAAGCTTTACAATGGTAATGAATGGGAGGCCTGTTTTGAAGCCCAAAAAAGTGCATCCATCCATCATAAAAGTAATCCATACGGCTCCAGGGGGTTAATAAAGGCGTTCTGAAGCGAAGCGATGCAATTTTGTAAGAAAAATACCCATATTTAAAACTTTATTAACCACGATAACTAGCTTTCAGCAGACAGCCGTATACATCGATTTGTGGCGGAAGAGTAACCTCTGACCCGACGCATGACGCAATGTCGAACACGGAAGCGCAGAGGATAGAGCAAAACAAAACACCGGTCATGAATTAGAAGTCTAAAACGAGATTAGAAAGAGAAATGTCGGAGGATTTTTATATAAGAGAAGAGGAACTTGAGTTTGTTGCACAGCCCTATTTGTTTAAAAAGTGAAAGTGAAGTGACATGTGGCCAAGTATGGTGACCCATACTCGGAATTTGTGCTCTGCATTTAACCCATCCAAGTGCACACACACAGCAGTGAACACACACACCGTGAACACACACCCGGAGCAGTGGGCAGCCATTGCTCAAGGGTCTCACCTCAGTCGTGGTATTGAGGGTGGAGAGAGCGCTGGACATTCACTCCCCTCACCGACAATCCCTGCCGGACCTGAGACTCGAACCCATGACCTTTGGGTTACAAGTCCGACTCTCTATCCATTAGGCCACGACTGCCCTAATGGATAGATGCCTAGTCGCTAGAGGCATCTAAACTTACGATACTCCTACATCCTGCGTCTAGACGTGCTGATATTCGGTAATGCGATATATCACGATAATGAATATGCACGATATTGTTATCGTGGGCACTTCAAAATTCCGTAAATAATAATTTATTACCAATTATTAAATTTATTATAATGCATTTAAGAATACTTTCCCCATCAACAGTATAAAAAGCACAACACCGCTATATTCTGCGTCAAAGGGACACGCGCTCATATGTAAACAAGCCCAACATGCATGAGAAGCACATGGCGGAACGAGTGAAGGAGACACGCTGAATGAAAGTGCACATTCACTCTCTGACAGCAGAGGGCACTGATAGAACAGCAGAATGCAGCGGTTACCCCGGAAACAAAGCAACTGCGCTAGTAAAGTTTTTAAAATGCTTCAAACAGCCATTCATTTTTTTGTAATCTCAATGTTGTTCATCACAGCACCTAATACTTAATACTTAAAGACTTAATAGGCTATTTATTTTCAAACTTAATCTGGATTACAACATGCCCTAATGATTAGAAATATTCTGATTATTTGTTATTGTTCAGTAAAACTTTGAGACATACGGCTTCATTAGTTAACATGTTCATTCATTATTACCAAACTGACAATGAAAAATACTTATAAAGCATTTATTAATCTTAGTTAATGTTTAATAACATTACTAAAATCAAAATAACTTATTTAATGGACCGGAGATAAAACTAACAATGATCAGTTGTATTTCTTAACTAACATTAACAAAAAAATACTTTGTTACAAATTTAAATTGCTCAATCTTAGTTAATGCATTAAATAATGATGCCTTATTGTAAAGTGTTACCTGTTGTTCTTTATAGCCTAATTCTTTTGCACTTTAATCTATTTTGAAATTTTACTTTATATATTTTTTGTGTATTGTATTATTGTATTTAAACATTCAGATTTGTTTTTGTTATTACAAAAAGAGTTCTTAAACCTGTTATACTATGACAACACTTTTTTGCAACTTATTTCAATATCGTGATAATACCGTATACCGTGATAAAAGCTTCAGCAATTTATCGCAATATGAAAATTTGATACCATCACATGCCTACCTGCGTCATACGTCATGTCAGGTCTGCCGGAAGCTAGTTATTTTAGATAACGTTTTAAATATGGACATTTTTCTTACAAAAACATTTTTCTCGCTTCACTTCAGAAGGCCTTTATTAACCCCCTGGAGCCGTATGGATTACTATTATGATGGATGGATGCATTTTTGGGGGGCTTCAAAACACGCCCCCCGTTCACTACCATTATAAAGCTTGGGAGAGCTAAGATATTTAAAATAAGTATTATTTTATGTTAACTGTGTGTCTTCAATTCCAAAGGGAGGAGGATCCTGACGATGTGCCTCATGGACACATCACATCACTGGTTAGTGTTTGAAAACCTTGGCTGTTATTTCGTGTCATTTGTGCTGATATTGTCTTTCATTCTGTTTGCATGTGTATAAACAATCCACTGTTGTGTGTTAAAACAGGCCGTTAAACGCTCTCACAGGCGTCTTGGACTGGCTCAAAAACTGATGGATCAAGCCAGCAGAGCCATGATTGAGAACTTCAATGCCAAATATGTCTCTTTACATGTCAGGAAGAGGTAGGATCTACCAGCGCCTTCACTCTCTGTCATCAGAGATTTGCTGGAGTGATTTTTCTAACTGTGTTGCGGTTTGTATTTCAGTAACCGGGCCGCTCTTCACTTGTACTCAAACACACTTAAGTTTCAGTGAGTATCACTTCTTTTGTTCTATTTCACTATATTTGTATTATGAATAAATTCTGACTCTGTCAATTAATTTATTAAAAATTTTACTTCATAAACTGCTAGATGGAGTGTATCAGAATGGAATAATTGCAGAATAATTGAATAATTGCATTCTGTGTTAATGAACTTTTAGAAGTAGTTCAACTTCAGAAACATGTCTTGAGACCAACTTAACTCTTTCCCCGCCAGTAAGTTTCATAAAAAAGCGACATTTTGTGCAAAAAGCTGAGAAAATAAAATTTTTGTCAAAGACTACATCTGGATCAGATTCAGAACGATGATCAAAACAGAGATGGAGTAGGTCGAGTCCATCAACATCCCCAAAGCTTCACAGTCCTTTACCTCTACCTGGGTCGACATTTAATTCAGTAACGTTAGGCAGTTTTGATTTATATGTTGTTTAATGTTGATGATCACGTTATTTTACATATGCATCAGCTTACATGTGCTATCACTTGTTTCTGCGTCTTCTTCACCTGTGTTTTGATCAGGAGATTAAGTACTCTTTCAGAAGATGCGTAATCGCGCCCCCTACCTTATAACAGAGAAAACACGGAAAGCCATAAAATCTCGTCTTTGTCAGGGAAGCACTCATAAAAGACGAGAACTCATCAATGGCATTGAAATAGTTAATTAAAGGTGCAGTAATAATTCTGTCTACTAGAGGTCGCTAGAAGCCTATTCAAAACAAAGGCATAGCTTGATGGTTTGGCAAGTTTGAGCGCGGAATCTTGGGACATGTGGTCTCCACCTCAACTAACGGTGCAAAAGAATCGGGATAGGACTCGGGAAGAAATCCTGTTCATGGATGCGATTATTAACGCTACTGTAGTATGAAGCAGAGCAGGAGCGAGCGTTGTGGGAGCTGAACGAGGACGCTGGAGCGATTGCGCAACACACGCCTCACGAGCAGCGCAGAACTTTTATTATGACACAGTCGCCGGCGCTGCTTCCGCTTTTCCTGTCATGGGTATGAAGTAACGCAGCTCTGTTTATCATATTAGATACATTTGAGTGTGTTGAAAATGATGTTATAATGTTACTCTGTGCGTTCGCTCAGCGGCTGCTGTGAGAAACTTGTTTGAGACACACTGCAGTAAGATAGATCAATATTAGAATATATAAAATGCTGGATGGCTTGTGTTGATAAATGGCATGCAATTAATTTTAAAATATATTGTATGATGGAGAAAATGCTGTATTACTGTTACTAAAAATAAAGCTGCTTCTGATTATGCTATGTTAGCTACTTCACAAAATAGTGTTTTTCTCTGAGGCGTGGTAAAGCATGGTACTCGTAAAAAATCAAGAAAATCAGATTTAAACAAGACTAAATGTGTCGAGCTATATAACAACAATTTGTTTTCTGTCTATAAATATATCAAAACAGTTGTTCCCTTGTCTATTAAAACATGTAATATATTAAAGCGTCTTTGGTGTTTCCATGGTTTCTACAAAATAAAACCGGAAACCGAGGGTAACGGGTATGACGCAATTGACAGGCGACTCCTCACACGTCCCGGAGCCTCTTGTTAAAATTGCAATTTTCTCACGATTTACAAATTGTTGGAAACATTTGGGATATTGTAAGTACTCAAGTGAACAAAATATATAACACTGGCCTAGTGGTTTTTGGATATTTTACTGCAAAACTCTTACATATTGCAACTTTAACTGATAGTTTAAATATAATAAATAATTAGTGTGTTAAAACGACAGCACTAGAATAAACCTATTTTCAAGGCAGCCTGAGAAACAAGCACAGTTTCAGTCATCACACCATTTATTATAGTGTATGAAAATGAACTATGATAAATTGCAGATAAATTCACATCAAAGGTGCAGCAAGCGATTTCTGAAAACGCTGTTGAAAGTGGATCAGGCCGAGCAGCACAACACACTTAAAACCAATCAGCAGTAGGGGACGTGTCCACACATGAAGAGGGAGGAGAGGGAGTGAGCAAGAGGGAGATTTGAAGAAATACTGTAGAAAGAGAGATGGCTGAGAGACATTACAAAAGACGCTGCATTATATCATATTCATGCCAGATGTTTTCATCACTGTTCATACTGTGTTGCAGGATAAGTGAAGTAGAGCCCAAATATTATGCCGATGGAGAAGATGCTTATGCCATGAAGAGGAATCTCACACAGATGGCAGATGAGGTTTGTGGCGTTGCAGTTACACATAATTATGTGATATCAAATACAGTTTCAAAATGTTCATTTTTTCCCCCTAAATTTTAATTTCCCAAATTGTAACCTGACCCTCTACACCAGGGGTGTCAAACTCATTTTAGGTTGAGGGCCGGATTGGAAAAAAATAACCATGTGCGGGCCGAATTAATAATAATAAAAAAAAACTTTAGTGCACCTATAATTGCATTAATATTAACCATATAAACAACAAATTAATTTGCAAGAAAACTAGTACACTGCTCTTTAAAACTGCATGTTTTTACAGCGAAAAAACTTTTTTTTTTAACAATGCTTTAATATTTTTATTAGTGATGCACCTATTTTGATTTTTCATGGCCAATTCCAAATTTTTTAGAAGCAAATTAGCCGATTCTGATTCTGCTTGCAGATTTTTTTTTTTTTTTAAAGCAAATTCATTTGTTGTTTATTTGTTCAAAAAAATGTGTAGTTCTTTGATATTAGAGGCAAACACTGCATTTTTATCACAATCCCAACAAAGATGTTATGCGCATGAGCAGTTGTTTTTAATTTAAATTATTGTATAAATTCAAGATTATCAGCAAAAACAGCATGGTCTGACTTTTGGGAAATTATTACAAAGCACTTTGTTTGCAAGCCCGGAATAAAGCTTGACCAAAATAAAACTAAAAAACGACCAGTGTATCTCTATTTCTTTATTATAGTTCAAATCATCCCCCGGGCCGGATTGGACACCTTTGTGGGCCATATTCGGCCCGCGGGCCGTATGTTTGACACCCCTGCTCTACACCCATTGAACAAACAATATGAGGAAGAATAACACAGGCGCATTTTTTCGAATCTTCTGGAAACGAGCAACACACATACTCCATTTCCCTCCACCTTGGATTTTCCCAACTGTTTGATTAGGACTGTAACATTCGTCATGGCTGCTGTATCAATGCTGAACTCAGAAGGGGGCTTGTCAACTTTTGAGCCTGTGTTTTTTGAATGCCCATTCAAAAATATGTATTTTTATCTCTTATAACAAGTTGCTCAATTAATGTTGGTGGGAAAGTGTTGGTCTAAAATGCGGTGGAAGTAATTACACGTCTAAATTTTGGTCCATGCGATTGAGTTGCACCTTCCACAGATTTTAAATTGAAAGTTATACAAAGTTAAATTGGGTTCACATTCAAAAAGTTAAAAGCTAATAGTAGTTTTACTCTCACAAAAACACGTTTAACACGTGACATTTACCAGTATGCCCTCCTATAGTCAGTGGCTGACCCTGGTAGAGACATGTTTACTTGTATAAAAAAAGTTTTGGACTTGGCCCTGACTATGCAAAACACTAACTTTTCCTGTTGTGCAGTTGCAGAAACCAGGTGTTCGTCTGTGGGGCTCAGAGGCTCCGGCATCTCAGGACACATCTGTAACTGGCCTGGTGGAGAAGCTGACGGTGCAGGATGGAGAGAAGGAGGGAGATGGAGACAGCGGAGGAGAGAGTAAAGAAATGAGTGAGGTCAGCGAGGCCACGGAGAGCACAGATGTCAAAGACTCCTCGTCAGACTCTTAACTCACATCACAGTCTGTTCACACCCATTATATAGGTTTCAAATCGGTTTACAGTGTTTATATGCTCTGATGGTTTTATTTTCAGAATACAGGAAAGTGACCTTGTAAAAGTGGTTCACAATGATGAAATTACTTGTGAGGAGATTTGTCAATAAAATTGGAGAGTAAACATATGTGGTGGTGTCATTATTCTGGCAAAAAAAAAAAGTTTTGATTGATGTGAAAGTTACGGCTAATGGCCTTTTCAGACAGGACCCGGAATGCGCTGCGCTGTCCACTGGGTTCAGCATAGCCCTTCAGATACATAGCGATTTGTGCTATGCTGGCCAGAGCAAAGTAGGCAGAGTTTTCTAAACTTTTAGCGGGAGTTCTATACGTCTAGTCATCTGATGCCCCGTTTCTATTGTCCGCGTGGGTAATCGTCACAGAGCGCAGCGGTGAAAGTTGAACTATTTTGAACTGACCGGTGTGCACGCAAGCTCGCCAATGGTGTCCTCCACTGCGTGTGCGCTTTAGTCAACGCGGCGCAAGCCATTGAAATAAATGGGTTTCATTGCTCAGTGGTGCCGTTGTCGTGTCCTGTGTGGAAGGGCCTTAAGGCTTTTTAGTTAAAAGCAAGGAAGGCCTATTTTACCTCTGATCTGAGGCACTCAGTGTTGCCAATTTAGTGATTTTGTCACTAGATTTAGTGACTTCCCTTTTGAAACTTTTTTTCAAAAGTTTAGGGACAAATCTAGTAACTTCTTGGACAAACCTTATCTAGATTCTTATTTTGCCCACTGATCTATATTCATATTTATAAAGATCAATGAATTCTAGTGACATTTAGCTACCAGTTTTAGCTACTTTAAATTGAAAACAGTTGACAAAGATGAAGGCACTAGTAAAAACTAGTGCTGCGTGTTGGTTGGTTGTAAATGGCAAATGTTGCTGAGGGAGAGAAGGTCTCTGCGGAACAAAAGTGGGTGTTTTTTTTCTGTATTTGTGGGTGTTTTCAAACTGGTGGGTGTTTATATATCATGCAATGAAAACAATCCCCTTCACCCGACCCCACCCCTAAACCCTACCCACACTCTGACGTGGGCAAATCAGGTAATGCTCTCAAAAATGCCCCTCTTTATGGCCTCGCCCACTTACCATTACTGTCCTGCAGAGACCTGTACTTGGAATTCTCATTCTAAGGAGTATTTGATTGGACAAAAAATTTGTTGTGCAGGATGAGTCATCCAATTTTTTCCTTTTATTTTCCAAAAAATAATGTGTTTGAAGATCTGTTAACAATACGCTTTGTAAACCTTTAGGATTATGCTAACATACAGATGACTTCAAAGTCCCCCTGAAATCAAAATTTAAGTTTTTTAGCTTTTAGTATGAATATGTTAGCCTTAAAGGTGATACAGAGGATGTTTTGTTTTATAAATTTTTGCAATATTACTTGAAACTGTCTTTACTAACTGATAAAAGACTATTTATTAGGTGCACTGAAAGGAATAATATTAATATACATCATCTGTGCACGAGGTAGGGCCTTAAAAACATCAGCCAATCGTTTACGCGATCATCGATTGGCCCTCTGGCTTGTCAATCACTGCCATGACGTTCCTTGTGAGAGACGCGCGGCTGCGCGCTCCAGTAACTTTCCACACTCCACAGGCGCCGCATGCAATGTTTTTGTCAGGAGACAGGAGTAACAACTGCAGATTATGAGTTACCTGCGGTGAGTCCGACATAATGAATCCATTAAGTCGCGCACACACTTAACGATTGTAAGGCCGATTATGAATGTAAATTGATACTTATGACTGATCACGCTCAAACGCGTCCAGTCAGAGCCAGTTGCGTTCAGTCTGCGATTACAGTCGGTGTTCAAATTCCATGTGAAAGTATATAAATCTGCTTCAGGAGCAGGAAACAATCGCTGTATGTTGAGCACAGTCTTAGAATGTTTTAGCTAGTCGTTAAATGTGTGCCCGGCTTAATAACACAGCGAATGCCGGTGGTAAACACTCGTGCTCCAATACTCGTGCACGAGTGTTGGGAGGCGTTCACTCGAAATGGAGGGGGTTGTTCTTACGCATGCGCTCATTTCAAAAACTCAGTCGACGAAAAGATCCTCTGTACCACCTTTAAGGTTATGAATAAGCTGGTGTGTTCCAAAACAATGGCAAAATTCGCATTTAGGAGATATAAGCATTCAAAACTTACAGTCTCTCACTTCTGCTAAAATGGATCACGGATCTTCGGTCCAATCAAATGCTCTCTAGAATCTGAAGTCCCGCCTCCTCCTACACTCTTACAGACACTGAAGCCTCGGCTGAAATCAGTCATTTGCTCACACATTTACTAGTGTTTACGTGGTGAATGGCACATAGTGCACTATATAGAGAATAGGGAACGATTCAGACAGTGTAAATATGCTTTTTTCCTTTGACGCGAATGAAGTCCGTTTTCGCGTTAGTTTCACATGAACCGCCACAGCGCAAACAGTCTGCTCCGCACACAGCGGATCATATGCGCGAGTCGACTCAAATGTCATCGGATTCATTTGAATTCTGCACAGAATGCTGTATATAAGCGATATAAAGGACATTATGAGGAGAAACGGTTAGAGATTAGAAGGAAACAGAGGTTTTACAGAGTCTAATGGCTCTGGCGAGCTGTAACATAAACAAAACGCTATTGGCTATTTAAAAAAAGGGGCGGGGCTGTTCGAAATGTTTCAGTTGAAATAACACCAACAAATTGAATAATGCTGCGCGTTCCGACACTCTTCAGTGGGCCTTTAAATGCAAACATACGGACAAAAAAAAAAAAAATGCTGCGGCTCCTTTAAGTCTTCTACTCCAATCTGAACACTCATGAACTTTTGGTTTGCTGTTAACTACAATATAGTTTTACTGCTCCTTTCTTCAATAACAGCCTCTTTACAAAGCTGCATTACATTGCAACATTATTATTAAAACTATCTTAAATCAAATGTGTCGCACAAAATGTTAAAATCCGACATAATCAGGGTCCTTATTAAAAACGAACGGCTTTTGGGATCCTTCAGAAGGCTGTACAGAGCGACAGATGAGAGGCTTACTCACAGCCGGAGACAGCTCAAGGTTTGGCATACTTTTTCTCATTTTACGCATTGTTAGTTCTGGTGTTTGTGAATATTTGCTTCTACCACACTTCATCCCGTGACTGGGGCCGCCCAAGTTATTGAATACTAAATATACTTGATGTAAAACCGTGGAAGGAGCCAACTATATGCTCTATAGTGGGTGTTTGAATAATGTTACTGACAGAGGCTCATTGCTATCTAACTAACATTTGGTTCGTGTCTAAAATACCTACAAATATTTATATATATATATTTTAAAAAGGGCGAGACTGTGGTGTGGTCCAGCAGAGGGCAGTATTGTTATGATTTTTGCCAATTCTACTTTGCTAAACCATGAAGGGGATTTCGACCTTTCTCAGGTTAAGAAACCTTTGGTCGATAAAGATATGGATTTACTATATTGTTTAAAGCCTGACCTATAATATCGTTATTGGCCTATCATAATAATGTGCTTATGTACTTTAATGATTATTTAATGGATTTGCAATTTAAACTAATGATGTACAAGTCGAATTCTAGTTCATTACATTTTAATTTTACTCAATGCATTTAAAAATATAAGGCAATGACAAATTTAGCTAGACTTTAGCTTCTTGACTGTAGCTTTGGTTAAAGGATTAGTTCACTTTCAAATGTAAATTAGCCCAAGTTTTACTCACCCTCAAGCCATCCTAGGTGTATATGACTTTCTTCTTTCTGATGAACACAATCAGAGATATATTAATAAATATCCTGAAACATCCAAGCTTTATAATGGCAGTGAACGAGACCAACGAGTATGAGCTGAAGAAAGTGTCTCCATCCACATCCATTCATCATAAACGTACTCCACACGGCCTCGGGGGGGTTTAATAAAGGCCTACTGAACCGAAGTGATGCATTTGTGTAAGACAAAAAAAATCCATATTTAACAAGTTATGAAGTAAAATATCTAGCTTCCGCCAGACCGCCTTCCATATTCTACTTGCGAAGAAAGTGTAAAACTCTCACAGTTCAAAACGCTTACGCTACGTCCTACACTTTCTGTATTCAACTTACAGAAAAACGTAACCGAAGCGACACCAGTTCAGTTTTTTTCTTACATTGAATACGGAAGGCGGTCTGGCGGAAGCTAGATATTTTACTTCATAACTTGTTAAATATGGATTTTTCCTTTTCCTTTTACTCAAACGCATCGCTTCGCTTCAGGAGGCCTTTATTAACCCTCCGGAGCCGTGTGGAGTACGTTTATGATGGATGGATGTGGATGGAGACACTTTCTTCAGCTCATACTCGTTGATCCAGTTCACTGCCATTATAAAGCTCGAATGCGTCAGGATATTAATATTTCTCCGATTGTGTTCATCAGAAAGAAGAAAGTCATATACACTAGGATGGCTTGAGGGTGAGTAAAGCTCGGGCTAATTTTCATTATAAAGTGAGCTAATCCTTTAAAGGTAAATTGTATTTTTGCTTAATGCAGTAATATGATCAGTTTTTGATATACAAACATTATTTGGCTGCCCCTTGTGTAGGACGAAGAATGCAACTGAGAAAAAAAGTGCTTACTGGAAAAAAGTTGCATTACATAATTATCTTAATAACAGTCACTAGAAAAACAATCCAGAGTGACATTTACACTATTGAGTTTATTAACACTATAAATACATGAAAACAAATTCAGACAAAAGAATAAATTTACCATGTGCATTATGTGTAGCCAAAAACATTCACAGATATTCACAACATTTAGTGATGGGGTTAATATGAATAAGGGTGCATGTTAAATTTTTACAGTTCAGGACCTCATCGAAGTGCCCACAGTGTTGTGGCTTATTATTATGCAACTGCTCTCTCTTATTATGTAACACTCTACTCTCTCCATTAGTTGAGGAGCACCAAGGAATTGTTTGGCCACACGAACTGCCCTCGTTCCATGATCTGTGTGATGTTGGCCTGCTCTGTCCCTCTGTGTGGTCTCTCTCTCTGAAGTCATGAGTTTGGCTCAAAAGAGACTGGTTTCGCTTGACTCCAGGATTTTTGGAAGAGGTACCTGTGGGTGTGAAACAGAAGTAAGCTCTTTTGAAATTATATTAACACAACATTGGTACTACTTTCTTGGACTATTTCAAGATCATTGACAGCCTGTCAGTTGGCATTACAATATCAAAGTAAATAAAATAACAATGATAAGTCTGTGTAAAAAGTCACACCTCTCCTCGTGATACCATAAACGTCTTACGATACTATACCAGCTGAAGTATCACGATTCCAAGCATATTGTGTTAATTCATAATTCAAATCTACAAAATGAACCAAATTTTCATACACACATACATGTAAAAAAAATTTTTTTCTCTGAATAATGTATTAATGAGAATGAATAACTGGTTATTGTTTCCAATCGAATGAAATCAGTGTAAACAAAGTCCATCTTAGCACTGCACAGAAGCTGCATGAAGTGACATTTAGATGTAGCATTAATGCTGCTTTTACAGTTGCATAAAAAATGTTATGATATTAATGTTTTAAATTTAAAACTCTGAATGTAAAAATATGTTGGAAAAATGAAATAATAGGTCTACTTTTAAATGGGAAACTAAAACAGTCAGTAGGTGGCAGCAAGTCTCTACTTTAAAAAACAAATCTAAAATATAGTCTATTTGAGTTGCTCACACCAAATTCATGGGGGTCAGGGAACGTTTTTTAATGGGTTGGCTCCCAAACCGCACACATAATGAGTAATCTATGCAGTACCATAAAGCAGTGCTTCTCAATTGAGTGTGTGTGTGTGTGTGTGTGTGTTTTGCAGTTCTGTTCTGATAGTCACAGACAGCTGGATAAAAAAACTACATGCTAAATGCAAAGTTAACATGGAAAAATAAATGGCAAGGAAGAAAATACTTCAGATATATTTTGTTGAAAACAAAGTGTGTAGATTCAAGTTCAAAATTATTTAAAAAAAAAAATCTTTTACTTCATAGAAGCTAGTCAAATAAAAAAATTCAATCTTGAAATTACCTTAAAATACCTACAAATTATTGAAACCATTTACAAAATTATATATTTTTCTAGATTTAGACTAGGGATGCTAACGATTAATTGAAGAAAGATTAAAGGATTAGTTCACTTTCAAATGAAAATTAGCCCAAGCTTTACTCACCCTCAAGCCATCCTAGGCGTATATGACTTTCTTCTTTCTGATGAACTCAATCGGAGAAATATTAATAAATATCCTGACGCATTCGAGCTTTATAATGGCAGTGAACAGGGGTCACGAGTATGAGCTGAAGAAAGTGCATCCATCCACATTCATCCATCATAAACATGCTCAACACGGCTCCGCGGGGTTAATTAAGGCCGTCTGAAGCAAAGCGATGTGTTTGTGTAAAAAAAATATCCATTTTAACAAGTTATGAGGTAAAATATCTAGCTTCCGCCAGACCGCCTTCCGTGTACGAAGAAAGTGTAAAACCCTCGCAGTTCAAGAAGCTTACGCTACATCTTGCGCCTTCCCTATTCAACTTACAGAAAAAGTGTAACTGATGCGATGTCAGTTTACACTTTCTTCGTAACTTGAATACGGAAGGTAGATATTTTATTTCATAACTTGTTAAATATGGATATTTTTGTTTTACACGAATGCATCGCTTCGCTTCAGAAGGCCTTTATTAATCCCCCGGAACCGTGTATGTCAATGATGGATGGAGACAATTTCTTTAGCTCATACTCGTGACCCCTGTTCACTGGCATTATAAAGCTCGGATGCGTCAGGATATTTATTAAAATATCTCTGATTGTGTTCATCAGAAAGAAGAAAGTCATATACACCTAGGATGGGTTGAGGGTGAGTAAAGCTTGGGATAATTTTAATTTGAAAGTGAACTAATGCTAATGTCTTCAAGCCATGCAATGGATTACGTAGGGTTGCTGTATGGGTAAATTTCAAAACATAATTAACCAAGAGTTCAAAAAACCCTCCAAACAAGTGATTTTACTGAACATTAGAATACTACTTGTGTAAACGCCACAATAAAAGTAACAAGTCACTAAATCTAGTGACAAAATCACAAAATTGGCAACACTGTCTATGGTGCATGGTAAATCAAGACCTGTCAATCAGAGACTGGTTTCTACACATCGTCATTACCCACTGATCCCACCCACCACACCCGAGATCCAGTTTCCATTGGTTGAACTTCTAAAATGACGTTGGAAAACACTGCATCATGATCGTGACACGATCGGACTGGGGAAGTCCATAGCTTTAGCCACCTGCTCTAAATAAAGATATGCGATCTAGATCTACTATGGTTTACTAATGTTATACAAAGTTACAACACAAAACCCTGGTGCTAAATGGTGCCATATACAGGCGGAGCCACAGTTTACACCTGTGGTGGCAGCATTTTTTCATACAAATAGTTGGTAAAGTTTGGTCTCTAACTGAAAAAAATTTATATTCTGCTTGTTGAGACCTTTCAAAAATATATGACCCAAGTCTATCTGTTATGTACAATAATTTTACAGATCACATTTTCATGTAGAACAACTATTTTTTCATGCTTTGAAAATAGAGCACTTCTAATATGTCAGCAAATTTTAAAAGCACTTTTTCAAGCTTTAAAATGACACCTATTTTGTGTTGGTTAAGCAAGTGGATGTTAAAAGGTTAGTTCACCCAAAAATGAAAATTCTGTCATTTATTACTCACCCTCATGTCGTTCCACACCCGTAAGACCTTCATTAATCTTCGGAACACAAATTAAGATATCTTTGTTGAAATCCGATGTCTCCGTGAGGCCTGCATAGGGAGCAATGACATTTCCTCTCTCAAGATCCATAAAGGTACTAAAAACATATTTAAATCAGTTCACGTGAGTACAGTGGTTCAATATTAATATTATAAAGCGACGAGAATATTTTTGGTGTACCAAAAAAACCGAAATAACGACTTATTTAGTGATGGCTGATTTCAAAACACTGCTTCAGGAAGCTTCGGAGCGTTATTAATCAGCATATCGAATCATGATTCGGATCGCGTGTCAAACTGCTGAAATCACGTGACTTTGGCGCTCCGAACAGCTGCTGATTCGACACACTGATTCTTTATGCTCCGAAGCTTCCTGAAGTGGTGTTTTGAAATCAGCCATCACTAAATAAGTCGTTATTTAGTTTTTTTGGAGCACCAAAAATATTCTCGTCGCTTTATAATATTAATATTGAACCACTGTACTCACATGAACTGATTTAAATATGTTTTTAGTACCTTTATGGATCTTGAGAGAGGAAATGTCATTGCTGGCTATGCAGGCCTCACGGAGCCATCGGATTTCAACAAAGATATCTTAATTTGTGTTCCGAAGATAAAAAAAGGTCTTACAGGTGTGGCTTGAGGGTAAGTAATAAATGACAGAATTTTCATTTTTGGGTGAACTAACCCTTTAAGTTATGTGATAACTTAGTAGCGCCCCCTCCCTGCTTCTGATTTAAGAGGTTGGTTATCGATTAATTGAACATTAATTTAAACAATGATCGATTATGGGAATTTATGTAAATTGACATCCCTAATATCGTTACATCCCTACTCACCACTGCACATTTTGTATGTCTCTCTCATTTAACACACCTGAATTGGGCGTGTCTGATGAGGGAGATATCCAAATTATGCAACGGTGAGGGGTCCCCAGGACAGGTTTGAGAAGCACTGCCATAGAAGATCTTAGTGTTCTCCCATTGTTAAAAGAACAACAGCTCCCAGTTGTCCCTCCCTGACAATGGCGCTCACTCAAGCTGAGGTTGTGCACACAGCAATTGTTAATTCGAGAGACTTGAACACTACGTACCGCTTTGAGATAGGCCACATTGCTCTGTCGAATCTCGCTCAGCAACTGATCCCGAGGTGTTAGCTCCACTTTTGGTGGCTGTCGCCTTCGAGGAATCGGCTTTAGAGTCTTTATCATATCTTTCAGGTTGGCTCTCTCATCTGCAGGTCCTTCCCTTGCTGTGCTTCTTTGTTTAGGAACACTTCTCAGCTGAACATTAGCTCTTCCCACTTTCCTCTCATCCATTTGGTTCAGTTCCAGAAGTGGATCCCTTCGTTTTGGAGTCTTTTTCAGATGTACTTCCTTTAAGGGGTTTCCTGTCTCTGAACTAGGAGGATGTTGTTGCGGGGCAAGATATTGAGTCTTGCGGAGCTGCTGAGGAGGACTTGGTTGTGGTGAAGGTTCAGGAGAAACTTCAGGACTTTCCTCAGCCCCATCATGAGAACCCTGCAGTAGGGACAACGGTATGTAGCCTCCTAGCATTTCCAACATGCCAGGGGGCAAGTTCAGAGAGTTCTCATACATCTCCATGACCTTCCTCTGCTCTTTCATCTGCTGGAGCTTCTGCTCCTCCATTCTCTGCTGCCGCTGACGGTCCAAGTTCCTGGTGAGGAGATTGGTGACCACCATCCGAGGCCCAGGGAGTTCAAAGTGGTAGCCCATCTTCAGAAGAGTGTTGTTAGCCTTGAGGAGACGAGACACTTCCATTTCTGCATGGTGTCCTAGCATGTGTCTTTGATTGTGGAAGCGGAGCTCAGTAAGTGTCTCATTGAACTGGAGGCAACGTATTATTGCCACAATTCCTTTTCCTGTGATAAAATTGGATTCGATATTTAGTGTGGTGATGCTTCTGTTCTCTCTGAGCATGTTAGCTAGAGCGAATGCCACATTTTCGTCTGCGCCGGTGTTTGCGATGCTAAAGGTCTTAACATGTCTGTTCTTCTTGAGAGCATTGACATAATCAAGGAGCATAACTTTGGGAATGTTTTCAATATTGTTGAGATTGACATCCGTGACAGAGGCGTTGTTGTTGCGGATCTTATCCAAAGTGGTCTCCAAATTTGTTTCATTCCCAGAAGGTCTTGCAGTCTTTTTAACAAAAGTGCTTCCACCTAGGGCGAGTTTTGGGATCTTCAGCTTGGATATGACCCTTTCCTCTTTCTCGGGAACCCAGTTCTCATATGAAGAGGGAGCAGGATCAGACTGGGTGGAATCAGCTAACTTCTCCTCATTCGTCTCAGATTCTGTCTCATTAAGTCCTGATTGTTCAGTCTTTGCTTCAACGTTTGTATCTTCAACCTCTGGAGGCGGCTGTAAACCATCTCCTGATGTCACTATGGGTTCAGTGGCATCAAGTTCTGTCTTGACAGGCTGGTTGCTTGCTTTGTCCTCTTCTTCAACCTCCATTATCGCTTCTTCAATCACTTCATCAACAACAACATCTCCCTCTCCTCCCTCAACCTCCTCAACGATTTCCTCATAGACATATTCCACCTCTTCAACTTTATCTTCTTCTTTTGCTTCAAGCTCCTCATCGGTTTTCTTCTGATGATGACAAATTGACAGAAAGGTCAAATCTGAAGAGTTGAACAACTTTTAAAGACTACAAATTACGAAACATTTAATCTCCAGCAACTTACTCAAAGCCTAAAAATAGAATGTCCTGTTTACAGCACAGTTGCTGTTTCAAGGCATTTGTTGTTGTAGTATTCTTGGCCTCCTGGTTGCAGCAGTTATAAATAGTCAAATTTGATGATTAATAATCAGACTTCGAAGCACTTCAGCAGAACAGTTTATATGACATGAAATACGCTGAATGTTAATAATAATGCAAACAATAACTAATCTTACCTGACTGGGCAATAGAGTTGTGGGAACTCTCTCCTCCTCCAGCATACGTTTGGACTCTTTCTCCCAGTACAGATATTCCACCAGTGATCTGTGATCAAATGATCCAGTGGGTGGTTTGTCAGTTTGGTCTCTCTGCCTCATTCCCACCGGCACTCTCTCGTCAGGAGCAATCTCTTCCATCTCACTCTGGAGCAGTTTGAGCTCCTCTGCCGAGAGGCCTGCCAGAATCTCATCTTCATCGATTTCCTCTTCTGACTGGGGCTCGCTGCAATCTGAAATAGGAAAAAATATGCACTGTGAAACAATTATTATTAATATTATTAAAGGGATAGTTCACCTAAAAATGAAAATTACCCCATAATTTACTCACCCTCAAGCCATCCTACTCCACGCTGCTCCAGGGGGTTAATAAAGGCCTTCTGAAGCTCTTATTTTACTTTATAAAGTTTTAAATTAGAGTATTTGTCTTGATAAGCTTCAGAAGGCCTTTATTTACCCCCCTTAGCCATGTGGAGTACATTTTATGATCTTTATGACATTTTTGGACTTCAAAATCTCCTACTCCAATCACTCCCATTATATAGCTTGGATGAGCCAGGTTATTTTTAATATAACTCTGATGTGTTTGTCTGAAAGAAGATAGTCATATACACCTGGCTTGAGGGTGAGTAAATTATGGGGTAATTTTTATTTTTGGTTGAAAGTCAGATTTCAGTCACAAATAGCTTCTTATGTATGCTGTTAAATAGCTGAGTAATTTCTGTGCCACTGGCATCACCAAAACAGGTTTCCCAAACACTCTCGCTGCCTGATATTAGTCAGACAAACAAGGGAATAAAAATATACAAACTGAACAAATTTTGTTTGAAAATTGTCTGAACTATCCCTTTAAGAGATAATACACTAGAAATCATGTTGTACTGAATGTCAGGACAGCTGATATGTTCAGTACAACAACATGAATGTGAGTGTGATATTGCTTAAATATTTTAATAATAAGTTCCATCAAATAACACTACAGTATATGATACTACCTCCAGTTTTAGAACTGGTCTACTGGGAGCTAGTTAGAGATGGAGTAGGCTGAGTGTTAAACTCATTTTCTTTCAGCACCTCAGAGCTTTTTACAAAGATCCCCTATGTTCTCAAGATTAATGGCAACAAACAGCTGAATATATTAAACAACAAAAGAGAGAAAATGCAATACCTTGGACTGTCGTCTCATGAGAAGCGTCTCTCTGTCTCATTCCCACCGGCACTCTCTCGTCAGGAGCAATGTCGTCCATCTCACTCTGGAGCTGTTTGAGCTCCTCTGCCGAGAGGCCGGCAAGAATCTCATCTTCATCGATCTCCTCCGTGTATGAATCCTGATCAGTGTGTTCAGACATGTCCACTTTTGTGTTTTTCAAGAACTCCACTACAGCTGCTGGTTTCAAAGTGCAGTGAGCGTCACGGCAGGACTCGAGGCCTTATGCCACATGTACGATCTAAAATAACCTCCATTCAACAGAGGGGACAGTATTTATGGAACATAGACATAGACTTTTTTCAGCAACTTGAGTCAGCTGGTCCGTCCCCTGTATTTCAACATGACAGACTTGAGAGAGAGAGAGAGAGAGAGAGAGAGAGCTGGTGGAGAAAAACAGCAGCAGGTGGACATGCCAGTCAAGCGGCCCTGGTGGCTCAGACGCTAACAACTTCAGCTACAAATATTTTATCTAACTGGAATTACAGGATGACCAAAGAAAAAGAGACGCTCATTGTAAACCCCAGATGGCTGGTTGCAAGGCCAGTAAAACAGACTTGTTCTGTGCGTTTAAAAGCTGCGTACCGTCAGCGCAAGAAATATACAGTGATTCGAAACCGCTCTGACCCCTAATCCTCCACAGTTCTGTGAGGACAGAAATAAAATCTGTCTGATGTTGAACACAACAGTCAGGCGGGGAAGCTGGGCGGTCAGGAAAAGCAAGCTGATGTAGGATGGAAAGACTCCACAAACATTAATGCTGTCTAGTGTCGGAGGAAAAATACTTGAGCGAGTGTAGTTTGTCTGAAATGATTGGAAAGCTAAAAGGTCTTGCATATTGACATATTGAGAGAGCAAAAATGAGTGTGGGTTGACAGTCACCTTAAAGGGTTAGTTCACCCAAAAGTGAAATTTCTGTCATTAATTACTCACCCTCATGTTGTTACACACCCGTTAGACCTTCGTTCATCTTCAGAACACAAATTAAGATCTTTGTGATGAAATCCAAGAGGTTTTTTATCCCCCATAGAAAGCAACATAATTACCGTCATTCAAAGTCCAGAAAAGTAGTAAATACATTGTTAAAATGGTCCATGTGACTACAGAGGTTCAACCTTAACATCTTCGCTTCATAACATTGGACCACTGTAGTCACATGGACAATTTTAACGATGTCTTTAAAACCTTTCTGGACCTTGAATTATGGTAATTATGTTGCTGTCTATGGGGGATTAAAAAACCTCTTGGATTTTATCAAAAATTTTAATTTTTGTTCTGAAGATGAACGAAGGTCTTAGGGGTTTGGAACGACATGAGGGTGAGTAATTCATGAAAATAAATGTTCATTTTTAGGTGAACTAACCCTTTAAAATACAAATATTGTGTTAACACAATATCCACTAATTTTATAATATTGCACCAGCAAAATAATGCACCCCATTATAGTGGTACATATGGTTTTAGTGGTCCAGGGTCACATATAATAAGTATTAAGTCGCACAGGAATATTTGTAGCAATAGCATTGTATGGGTCAAAATTATCGATTTTTCTTTTATGCCAAAAATCATTAGGATATTTAGTTAAGATCATGTTCCATGAAGATATTTTGTAAATTTTCTACCATAAATATATAAAATGTATTGTTGTGAGTGGATATGCCTTGCTAAGGACTTCATTTGGACAACTTTAAAGGTGATTTTCTCAATTTTTTTTTTTTTTTTTTCAACCTTCAGATTCCAGATTTTCAAATAGTTGTATCTCGGCCAGATGTTGTCCTATCCTAACAGTTTATTTATTCAGCTTTCAGATGGTGTATAAATCTCAATTTCAGAAAAATTGACCCTTACGACTGGTTTTGTGGTCCAGAGCCACATAATACTCATGGTGATCCCTTTATAGGTCTATAAATACTGTATTGTTTCAGTAGTATATTCAAAATCTAATAATACTGCATTTTTAAAAATATTTTATTACTGTGTTTGGTTAAATTTAACATTTTAGCTTTTTAACTTGATTAGCAACTTGAGAAAGCTATTTAAATGCTTTCCTTTCTATGATTGCTTAGCTCAATTGTTTAATCAAGTTTAAAATGTTCAAGAATTCGTTTTTGAACTTATCAGTTACAAATATGGCAGATAATGTCGGCCCGAACTTAATGTGTTGAAAACTTTATAATATGTTTAATGTAAAAACTAAATTAATATTATATTGCTTGTGAAATTGATACATTTTACTTTCTAACTGCTAAGATTTTTGTTTATCAAATTATTTATTAGCTATATCTGTGCCATCAAGTGAACAATTCAGTTTCAGTAAGTCATCAATGAGTATATTTCACACAACTGGACAATAATGTGTATTGATAACCTAGGCTGCTGTTTACTACTTTGTCTGAAGTCAAATGACAAAATTAAAAACTTTATACACTAAGCAAGGAACTATATTTACATTTTTGAAGGTTAGCTATAGAAATACTAAAGGAAACAGCTTAAATTATTTATTTCTGCCCACAAAGATTATATAAGTTGACATGATATCCTTGTTCCTCCTTATTTTTACAAACATCCATCAGTAGTAATACTCCTTCCAATGGCATCACTTTTCTGTCTTTTCAATAACAGGCAACATATTAATAAATAATAATGTTTGTGTGTATGAAAATATAGTATCTGCATTTGACCCATGTATCAGTTTTATTTTTTCTTATATTAATAATGCTTGGCATGTTTTGAGCAATTATCATAATTTCCATGTAGAATTTTCTCCTGCCTACACTTATTATACATCAGTTTGTATTGTAGTTGTAACAAGTCTGCAGTGTTGAAAAGAGGCTGTTTGCACATGACATCATTGCTGTGGCACAAAATGCTGCTGGAGGGCAGGAAGTTATTTTTCTATATATGAATCGCTATCACAAACTCAAAATTTCTGTTTTGCGTCATTTATGGTTGCTCAAATCGATCAAACTGAGAAACCACAAGGAGCTTTTATCGTTTACGTAAATTTTATTGTTTTTTAACTTTAAAAGTTGTCACCTTTAATACCGTTTTGCGTCTACAGATACTGAAATTAATATGAATACCTGCTTACCTTTTTTTGTTTTTGACTTGGTTAAATATTCACATTCTTCATGGTATCATTTGCAGGGAAGAGAAGATATTTTATCCCATTGCATGATCATTTGGAGTTTTCACTTCAGTTTTGTGGAATTCCGTTCACAATGTTGATCTGGTTTCCGTGAAAACAGTGTCGTGCGCTGCTGCTTCAGCCATCATATGGTAGAAAATGTCCAAATAAAAAAAATGTGTTCAACAAGCTGACAGAAGTCGATCCATTTCTTTGTTGGAAGGGTGTAAATGTAACTGTAGTTTTAATGTTGTCTTTGTAAATATTCACTTTCCCACATGGCCACGGTGGAGAATCGGAGGGTCACATTCAGCAGACAGACACGACACACTGTATTTTTTGTATTTATTTCAGCAAATGACAAACAAAATCAAACCCAAGTGGCTGCATGCAAGTTATGCTCATTCACAAGCCAAGTGAGAGTCATACTCGCAAATGTGATGTTAATTATTAAATCAAACAAAATACAAAACTTAAAAAAAAACACTCAGCAATGTGATTATTTTATTGAGTGACAGTAATCAGTGACATTATTAGATTTGGTATACGCCGTCTTACCGTCACCTCCTCCTTAACCTGCTTCCCTTAGTGTTTTTACACGTAGAGAAGGTGAAAATTGTATTACACCGTCCAGTTTTTTTCCTGAACGATGGAAGTTCCTATTGCAATTCTCAATTCAGCATGAATGACCTACAATGGTGAAATTTTTCACAATCACGACAGAAAATCTAAATACTGTCCTCGCTAGCAGAAAGGCAGCGCAATATAAAAACAAACCAGATTAGAACTGAACACGGCGGGACACCAGCTTAACATTTTCCATTTCTTCCGCCTTGATGGCAGTCAAGTCTTTCAATTCAGTAGAAAAATCGCTCCTCTTCATAACATAAGGATCACACCCAACATATGTGGTGATTTTCTGTTTATATCGCTCTTTTGAAATAGTGTCTAAACCGCTACAGTACGGACTTTCCTCTATGTCTTCCATTCTGTTTCTTTACTTCCTGCCCTCCAGCTGAATTTTGTGCGTCATCAGAACCACGTGATTGCAAACAAGCTATTGTTAGGTTGTAGCAAGAAGATTTGGTTTAACAGAAAGACAGCTAAACATATCTAGAACACAAAGCAAGAAACACTATATTGTGCACCAATATTGTCAGAATGTACACATCTGACATCTTTAAAAGTAAGCATGCCTATTTGGGAAAAAAGAACCCCAGATTGGGGCAGTTCTAGTACACTTAAAGGTCAAGAACATGGAGGCACATTTCTGTTTTAGTATGTAATCTGTAGAAGTTACCTGATTGTGACTCCTTACCATCCTTAAATACAACCCACATTCACTCAATTGGTGATGGATTCAAAAAATGTGATCCATTTTCTCTTTAAATTCCAACAGATTTTATTTCAATTAAAGGTAAAGAACACAAATGAAACAAACAGGAAAAAGCTAAATGTCCAATCGTTTGGAGGGATTTGGATAGCAACTGTGCCTGGCACTTGGGCCAGTGACATTTGAGGTCTAAAGCTTGTACAAATTCTCTTTGCCAAGCATACATTTCCCATGATTCCACATGACAGTGGCCAGCCTTCAAAATTCAGATACAGGATGATGGAATACAGTAGAGAACATTCATTAAAACTTGAGCATGTTTCCAAGGGCAACAGAATTAAAGCTGCGATTCTTCTTTTAAAATGTACTTTCAAGTGGCCCTTCATAACATAACACCATAATCTGTGCTTTCTCAAAGTAGAGGGGGAAAAAATGAAATCTTCCAAGCAAATCACTGTTTGATCAAAGCTTTGCACCTGTACACCAAATCGAAACAAAAGCACTAAATGTATACAAAGTATACAAGATTATTATTTTTTGGTATAATATTCATTACTTAGTGTACGTTAGTAATATAGAAGCGTGTGCTGTATATACCTTTCTGTCAACACTTAGTAAGTTAAGCTCTCAGAAGGTTCATCCTTCAAAAAATAAAATAGAATAATAAGGGAAAAAATTTTTCTCAAATATCACTCAGAAATGCATGGAACTGGCACAATATAATTACTTCTGAAAGCCACATGGCTTGCTGTCCATAGAAAGGCAAGATTGGAAAGTTTTACACTGTTTTTCAAGAAAGGAAATATAAAAACGAAACAGATAATAAAGCTTAGCCTCCAGCACTTAATAATAATAACAATAATTATAATGATAATAACAATAAGAATTACAACATCAACAGTAACCATAATAATTAAAATTTGTTAATCATAGTAAGTAAAGCATAATAAAGCATTTTATTCCCATTGTCAAAGATTCTGGCACAGATTGTTAAAACAATGAATAAAAAGACATTCATGAATCTGGTCACACACACACACACGCGCACGCGCGCAAGCACACACACACACACAGTGTCAAACAGAATGGTAAGGATGTGTAAAAGACCAGACAATCTCTCTCTCTCACACGCAAACTAAATAAATAACCATTTAAACCCAATAAGTGAACAGCAATTTCACTACAGCACACATCAGTCCCTATGGTCTCGTTACAAAGCGTCTTTGTGTTTCGTCATTTCAAATGGACTAATAACAACAGAAAGCTGTGGTTCACTGATTAAGAAATCGATGCATATTTCTGAATAATCCAGAAGTTAGAGCAATAAATATTTAGTGGGAAGGCATGATATCTCCCTGTCACATCACACGGCTTTAAGATTTCAGAGGCAGACTCAGTACAGTACAATGGCAATGCTGCGAGGAAACGCGAGGAAAAAGTCGAACGTAAAAAGAGGGACGAGAGGAGAGAGTCTGAAATCAATTCAGTAAAGGCTTTTGAATGACATTAAACACCCCCCACACACCAAACCTACAAAATACACACATTTGCATACAGGTTTTTTTTTTTTTTTAGGAAACAAGCCACACTGGAAACCTTCTGTATAAAACCAAACCCATCCCTGACTGTGTCCACCATGGAATGCAAATGATGAGGAAATATTATATTAAATCTACTCTCTCCTCCAGTCTCTCTTCTTTGCCATTGCTGAAGACTAGTTTTCTCTCCCATAATTGAGAGAAAGATTGTTGAGAACTAGAAAGATTCGTTTCTGCATAGTGTTCACCCACCTTCCCCACAACCGTTCTTTGTTGAAAACACAAAATCAACATCTCACTTATATGTATCTATATACATGATTTTCCCCTTGATATAAATGTTCAGGAATGAAAACTGCAACCAAATAAAACATTACAAGGCATACATTATAATTAGCAAACCTAGCACAAATGTTCATATATAACAGTCATAAGGACATACTGCGTATCCTTAAAGGTAGGTGCGGTCACCATATTCATCTATCTAAATTGGAATAAAAATGTAAACCACAGAAACAGGGAATCAATAGGAATCTAGTCAACGTTTAAAGTGCAAGTCTGTTGCGGTTTCTCTTCGCAGAAAACGACAATGTGCCAAAAAAACTGGTGCAAGTCTTCTGACGTGAACTGCTGCGCAATAGATTCGCCAGCGCCCCCTGGTGGCGGCTGACTATATGGCAAGAGCACATCTTTCGTACACTTTCTCTGTCTGACCCATAAAAGCATGGTACTGATTTTGGACAATCTCCCAAGACAACACAATCTCTTTTGTCTGAAGAAATAGCAAACACATACACAGAAACCCGTTTGGTCCTCAAGGAAGAAAGGAGACAAACTGAAGCCTGGGTCAGAAGCACATGGAGTCGGGGCGAGATGACCCTCCACTGTCTCTCCTTTGGCAGCCCTGTGGGCATCTCAAGGATCTCTCTGTATCCGGCTCCTCCGATTGAGATCCGATTGCCTCACCTTAAGCATATCTCCTTACAGGAACAGGTGGTCAACCTTGGACTGGGATTCAGGCATTGGACTAGGAGATCCAACTGAAGTCTTTCTCGCTTCCCGTTCTGGCGTCTCCTTCCAGAGCTGAGTCGCTTTCCTCTTTGCCATCGTCTATTGCTCTGTCGTCTCGCTGCGACATCCCTGAGCCAGCTCGCCATTTCCCGTTCTCTTCCTCCCCTTCCCCTTCTCCTTCTCCCATCAGCTCGGCCTCAACCATCATCTCCTCCTCCCCGTCACCGTCGGCGGTGTCATCAGGGAAACGGTGGTCACCGGGATACAAAAGTTCCTCTTCTGGCGAGCCGTCCTCGCCGTTCTGGTCCAGCAGGGCAGCCATGCCTCGACCTGAGCAGTCTGCGCAGACGCCGTGGCGGCGAGAGCCGTGCTTGATGCCCACGCTGGCGGCCGACATGAAAACTCGACTGCATACTTTACAAACGTACTTCTTGTCCTTACTGTGCACCTGAGAAAGAGTGACAACACATTGTTAAGAGACAGCACTTCATATCTTTTACAAAAAAAGTACTGTGGCAGTACCATCATAACACCACAGTACAATATTTGTTTGTTAAAGCTATAAGATATGAGAGGCTTACAGTGACCCTGTTTAAGCCTGGAATTAAGATGTATCTCAGGTGATCTGTGGATAGTTGCATACAAGTTAGTCATCTAATTTTCTCTTTTAAGCCATGAGGTAGATTGTTCTAATTTGAATTCGCAAAGGTTTAGATTAAAAGGTTTGGATTTCTCTTTTAAGTCATGAGGTAGTTTGGATTGCAAGAAGCAAGAAGAATCTGAAAAGTAAGATTTGGCTCCCAACAACTAGTTGCTCAGACTAGTTCCTAAAACACAGTCTTAACATTGAGGTTGTTTATGCAAATGGCCCCTGATCACAGGTGGACGCTGTTAAAAACGTGTAAAAAGGGTCCGATGGCTTATTTTGAGATCAGGAAACACTCAAATTGTATTTGTTAATTGTCAAAATTGCATGTGACCACATTGGATTTATACAAGCACAACAGTAAAGCATGCACAGCCAAAGTTCAGTTAATACAGGTACTCTGGTTAATGAGATTTTTGCTCAACATGACATGCCAAAGCAACAACAATATATAACACCCCAATGCTCAATAAATAGTTTGATATATGAAGAATAATTATTTCACCAAGTAATATAGTTTCCCAACCTTTTTGTCCTTTGTACCCCACTGCTCCTTCAGCACTTGAACTTAATCAACAGAGACCAGAAATGTGTTTCTCTTTTCACTAAATGTATACTGGATATAATTTATCATAATCAGTAATATTAAAGCTACACTATAGTTGCGTTTCCACCACAGGAACTTTCCCCAGGAACTAGGGACTTTAGGGTGGTACTCTGTGTTTCGACCGCAGGGACCAGGGTCTAAATGAAGTTCCGTGTAAAAATGTTCCCCTCAGAAAGTCCCTGCTCGTGAGGTAGTACTTTTTCAAAGATCAGGAACTTTGGGGGGTGGGACCCAGGCACTGAACAATGCTGATTGGTTGAGTTCACCCAGCATTTTGATTGGTTGACTCCACGCAGCATTTTATTTCAACCACCATTTTTAAAAGTCTGTTGCGGTGCCTGCAGTGAGAGTTGTTTGCTCCAAGAGTTGTCAACAATGGAGTTTAAAAAATACGACCGATAGACCAACGATGGGGTTCAGGCTTTATTAAGCTTATATGCAGAGGACGAAATCCAGCGGGAACTGGAAAGTCGCGCACAGTCCTACGTCACCGGACTAATTTGCCTAATCTTCATGGTACTACCGTGATGGAAACAGGTCTGAGGGAAAAAAAGTTCACAGTACACAGATACAGGACATCAGAACGGATGGACATATAAATTGTAGTTATTTAGTTTTTTGCTATTTTTCAGGATGCATGGTCAGTTTTTCTTGTTCGTTGTGACAATAAATGTTCTGCTTTACACTGCCCAGACCCAGAGTTCCTATATTCTGTGTATGGATATGATGTGAAATGCATGGTTGAATGAGGGATTTTTACCCAAAATCCATACAAATTATTTATTATATTATATTACTTCTACACTAAAAATAATTTGGTGTAAATACATTATTCAGACTCAAGTAGCTTCCTCTCATCTGTTATTTTAAACTGCATTTAGTTTGATATTGTTTTGAGTTATGTTGTCATTTTAATTTTTGAAAGTTTTTTTAGGTTCACAAAACAAAACTTTCCCAGTACCCTCAAGAAACTGCTTAAAGAATTAGTTCACTTTCAAATAAAATGTTCCTGATAATTTACTCACCCCCATGTCATCCAAGATGTCCATGTCTTTCTTTCTTCAGCCGAAAAGAAATTAAGGGTTTTGATGAAAACATTCCAGGATTATTCTCCTTATAGTGGACTTCAATGGAGCCCAAACGGTTGAAGGTGCAGCTTCAAAGGGCTTTAAACGATACCAGACGAGGAATAAGGGTCTTATCTAGAGAAACGATCGGTCATTTTCGAAAAAATTTAAATGTACTATTCTACTTACGGAACGAACACAGCGCCAGTTCCGTTTTTTTCCGTAAGTAGAATAGGGAAGGCGTAGGAAATACAGCGTAAGCTTTTTGAAGAATACGAAAGTGCGGTTTTGGCGGAAGCACTTGTAAGGCGATCATTTGTTTATATAAAGCATATACATTTAAATCTTTTCGAAAATGACCGATCGTTTCGCTAGATAAGACCCTTATTCCTCGTCTGGTATCGTTTAAAGCCCTTTGAAGCTGCACTGAAACTGTAATTTTGACCTTTAACTGTTTAGAGGCCATTGAAGTCCACTATAAGGAGAATAAACCTGGAATATTTTCATCAAAAACCTTCATTTCTTTTCGTCTGAAGAAAGAAGGACATGGACATCTTTGATGACATGGGGGTGAGTAAATTATCAGGAAAATTTTATTTGAAAGTGAACTAATCCTTTAAGTACATCTTAGGTTACCCTGGTTGGGAATCATTGATATACAGCAGTTAATTAGGCTATTTACAGTTGCCTAGCAACATGCCACATTAATGTAGAATACATTTTATCCAAAATGTATCTGCACTTTATAATGGCTTTAAAGCACTGATCTATATAAATGACTGGATTGCTTATAACGTCATAAAAAGTGAAGCCACCGTGCCGCAATATTGGTATTCCCTAGCATTCTATTGAATTGATAGGAAATCATCTGATTTTAATTAAGAAAATGATCTGATTTAAATAAAGAAAAATAAGAAAACATTACCTAACGAGTCGCCGTTTTTATATATGAAGGCTCCTTTTACATTCTTACAATGCAAATGTCCTAAACATTTAAATGGTTATTTGTTTAAAGTCTGGAATTTCTCCTGCTTATTAAAAGTTACGTTCATCTTCATCACAGTAGCGAATATCAGATCAGCTGACGGATGGAGACACCTCAGCATTTATATTACAAATGTTACAATGATTCTTCTAAACTCAGAATACAGATTTATGCTTTGTAAGGCATATTCATAACCACAGTAAATAGCTGTACATGATGAATTAAGTAATGTAATTTTGTTATAATACTGTTTTTATTCTGTAAATGATTCAACAGTGTTTTCATTAACAGCATGTAATTCGAAGCAGTAAAGCTAATGACTTAAATGTTGGTTAAATAAATAATAAGCAATATATACAAATAATACTTAATTAATTTGCATTAATAGTTAAAAGCCATAGAATTTGAGCTGACCTGTAGCTTTTTAATGGTTTCCAAGATCTCCAAGAGTCTGAGGATGTTGGTCAACAAAAAGACATCAGGAAATAATAGCTTCACAACTTAATCAGAGAAATTACGCTGGCTGCGTATGGATTTGAAGACATGAAGCTTTATTTCCAAGCATTTATACTGTCGCCCCGAGCAAGATGATGCATGGTAAACCTTGGATTTTAATACAATATAGTGCAATATAACAACAATATAGTATGCATCAATCAATCATTTTCTGCTAATAATCTCAGATATATGTTCATGCTTAAAGTGTTAGTTCACCCAAAAATGAAAATTCTGTCATTTATTACTCACCCTCATGTCGTTCCACACCCGTAAGACCTTCGTTAATCTTCGGAACACAAATTAAGATATTTTAATTGAAATCCGATGGCTCCATGAGGTCTGCATAGGGAGTGTTGAGAATTCCCAGGTCACATGACAGTCAGCCAGGGGTGGAGCTAAGTCTCCTCAGGTGCACTGATCATTAGTAAACTGCAGTTGTTTGGTGTGTGTGAAGCATGCAGCTGAACCTGACATTCCTTGTCCTTCTCCTCCTCCTCCTCCTCCTCATAGAGAGCTTCTAGTAGAGTTGATGTGTTTCTGATTATGTAAGTTTATTTCTTTTAGTATTTAATGTTATTGCTTGAAGTTATTATGTTTGAGTTCTATGTGATTTAATTCATATGTATTAGTGCTCATATTTGATTGCTAAACTGTTTTGTTGTTCATGACATAAACTTTTGTTCTTCATTGTTTTGGTTTTTTTAGACACCATACAACTCTGTCTGAAACTCATGTTGCCATGGCTCGATTCCTATGTCTACAAATGTCAAATAAAGATCATGGACTGAGTGCTAGATCCACTGTGTTTTAATGGACACACCATCCTGGTAGCACATTCCTGAACCAACTTATTCTAAACTTTACAGGGAGCAATGATATTTCCTCTCTCAAGAGCCATAAAGGTATTAAAAACATATTTAAATCAGTTCATGTGAGTACAGTGGTTCTATCTTAATATTATAAAGCGACGAGAATATTTTTGGTGCACCAAAAAAAACAAAATAACGACTTATATAGTGATGGCCGATTTCAAAACACTGCTTCAGGAAGCATCGGAGCATAATGAATCAGCGTGTCGAATCAGCTGTTCGGAGCACCAAAATCACGTGATTTCAGCAGTTTGGCGGTTTGACACGCGATCCGAATCATGATTCGACACAACAAAAGATTCATAATGCTCCGAAGCTTCCTAAAGCAGTGTTTTGAAATCTGCCATCACTAAATAAGTCGTTATTTTGTTTTTTTGGCGCACCAAAAATATTCTTGTCGCTTTATAATATTAATATTGAACCACTGTACTCACATGAACTGATTTAAATATGTTTTTAGTACATTAATGGATCTTGAGAGAGGAAATGTCATTGCTCCCTATGCAGGCCTCACTGAGCCATCGGATTTCAACTAAAATATCTTCATTTGTGTTCCGAAGATGAACGAAGGTCTTACGGGTGTGGAACGGCATGAGAGTGAATAATAAATGACAGAATTTTCATTTTTGGGTGAACTAACCCTTTAATATTTCCTGCATAATTATGCATATAAAGAAATCTATTTCGTGTTAGTTCAGTTACCTGTGTTGGCAGTGTGTAGTAGACACACCCATCTTAAGGAGTTCTGTATATCGTATATTCTGTATCCTGCCCGAAAAGACCATAAACATTACAGATAATGTCTGAAGCAGCAATTAACTTACATACATATATCCTAAAAATTAATCCTGTCCCACTGATATGCTGCAAATTGGGTGATTTTTAGGTCAATGTTTTGGCTGTAAGTCAATGATGCCCTCTGTTGGTAGGGAATATTAATATGGCTGCTCAAACACTTCTGGTGGCTTCACTGCATGCTGGCAGTTTAGAATGTAAATTGATATAGATCAGTGCTTTGAACACATTTACATTCAGGCGTCTGAAAGATGCTTTTATCCAAAGCGGCTTACATTGGATTCAAAGTATACATTTTATTGTTAAGAGAATTCCTTGGGAGTGAAACTCAAGACCTTGACATTGCTAATGCCATGCTCTACTGTAGTACAATCACTTATGGTACATTTTTATTAGCGTTACATGTATACATATACTGTGCTAACATATAATCTCGAACAGTAGCAAACCGTGTATCCGCAGTCATTGCTTGCTTCACAGGAGAAAAGAAGCATTTCAGCCAAGTACAGTCTCTTGTACAGACCCTTGAATTTTTTTACCACATTATAACGAAGCGGTGACAACATGCGGTGGTGTAGCATATCGGGTGTGATCCATCATGCTGCGGATCATGAATTAAGCAATGTTTAGGTGTTAAATGTTTCAGCGCTAAGCAGAAGCAGCGCTGTCTGTTATCATGTCACACTATTACAGGCCCTTTGATATGCTCAAATCCAGAGCTAATTTCTGTGGCACGTCGCTTAGCCACACAGAGACCAAGAACGTGCCAAAGCATGTTTATGAGTGCCTCCCATGAGATGATACAGTAAATGCAGGCTTTAAGAAAGAGAAAAGGAGAGGAGGTGTTAAAAGACTCCTGGCAATAAGGGCAGAGAAGAACTGAGATAAGAGGGGTTTATGGGATATGGCAGAATCTTGTATTTAATAGGGGCCCACTAGAGACTCGAATGTCTCCCACACAAACATCTTTACAAAAAGCACATATGCTGTTTAGTCTTTCAAAAAAAAAAAAAAAAAAAATTAAACCANAAAAAAAAAAAAAAGTTAAACCATGTGCTTCGAAATTTGTAATATTTAATAAAGAGCATTTTATTTTGTGGAATATTCAGTATATTTTTTGTTAAACCAGTGTTATCTTAATCAGTCTGCAGTGCCGTATACTATTATCAGCAAAGACATACAGTTGCTCCGCACTCACTGCCGCCCCCTGTTGGTGCTGCCAGCACAGTACTGCACTCACCAGAGTGTGGCGTTTCATGTGCTCCCTCCGAGTGAACTTCTTCCCGCAGATCTCACAGGGATACGGCCTCTCGCCCGTATGCGAGCGCATGTGCCTCTTCAGGATGCACTGGTGCATGGCGGAAAAACTGCAGTATGGGCACTTAAACTTCTTCCTGATCACTGTGAAGTCGTTAACTGTGGATAGAGATGAAGAGATGTGAGGAGAGCTGATCAGAGTCTGAACACATGCAGGTTAAGCCACTGGAAGTATGAGAGTTAATATGTAAGAAGTGTTAAAGCCCTGCACATGGCATTAATGCCAAACCTACTTACCAAAGCACTGGGCTAATCCCTCTCTCTCTCTCTCTTTATTGGATAGAATGACTTTAATTAACAGCCGCCATTGCTGCATTAACATTTAAGTTGATTCATGTTAACCCTAATTATTTTAATGGGTGGTGTTTGGGCTACTTTTCATTTTAGGAGCATTTGTAAAGCCGTAAGGGATGAATAGACAGACCGTAAGGGATGAAAGAAGGAAATGACTCTACATCAGAATAAGTGAACAGGAAGAACATTTTCAGGTCATGAAAAGTAAGAAGCTTGTTTCTGCCACTGCATTAAAAAAAAATGGTAATTGCAACTTTTTTTTCTTCCAATTTTAACTTTTTTTATCAGAATTGCATGACATAAAAATAAAAAAAGTCAGAAATGTGAGATAAAAAGTCGCAATTATCTTTTAAAATGTTTTATTCTGTGGCGGAAACAAGCTTCCATAGCATTGTGACAATATTTTTTATAATAATTAAACATTTATCAACACCAAATTTTACATTACTGTGATGCACAAATTTGGTAGTTAGTTTATGATGCCTGATGCATTGAATAATGTTAACACTAAACAACAATCTAGGCTAATGCTAATTTATAAATATACTATTGTTCATCAATTCATGTTCATTTATAATACATTGTTCATTTATAAAGTTTGAAATGTTAAAAATATAAAATTAAATTAAAATGTAATTAAAAAGTATTATTTATCATTCATCATTTTCACTTTATTAACTAATGTAAAAAAAAGTAACCATATATATATATATATACACACATGTGTATATATATATATATATACAAGCTACCATATTGGGAGTATAGTATAGTTTAATTTACATGTTTTATGTCATTTATTTTATACAGTTCTCAGTGCAAAAAAAGTACAGTAAGGTCACTTGCAAATGGCCAGTGTTTATATTATTATTAATGGCACTTTCGCATCAGATACTGTATATCCTTTCCAATCCTTCCACTGTGTCATCTAGTGGTAGAAACTGAAGATAGCCAATGCTCTTCTAGCACTTACAAACTGCAAGAGATACTCTCCCTAACTCACCTGCCCTTAGCTACCAAAAGCAGCCCCAAAAGACAGTTTCCTTAGCAACCACAGCCCTGAAACAGATTTTACTGCTCAAATTCAACAAAGAAAGATGAAAAACCCACAACGCAGCATAACATAGCTTCCTATTGTTTGCTGAACAATTGCTGCACAAATGATCAACCCAAACTCACAAAACCAAACATCAATTCCACATGTTCTTGTTCTAATTTTTCCATCTTCTGTTCAGAAAGATTGAGACAGAGGCAACCATGCTTCATACTGTGATGACTGTAATCTCATTAGACGGTGGTCTAGACTGGCTCAGCTAATAAGCAGATGAGCACCATTTAGGTAAGAACAGACCTGAAGCCCAGGTTTTACCTAATAATCCATACACATGAACGACCTGATGAGCATGTGCTGAAACAAAGCAAATTTACTACTTCAGAATATGAACAGCTGCCCTGGAACTTTGACATTCTACACTTTTTAAACACCTGAAGGTCAGACCTGATCTACGGCAACAAGCTGAAATTTGAGGTAGCAAATAAACCTCATGTGACCCTCCAAATAAAATTGTAGTGCATACTTCTTTTTTTAGACAATAGGCTCTCAGCATTTCTTTTAGTTATTTGTAAAATAAAATAACCACACAGTTTTCATGATGCTTTACAGAAATATTTATTGTCTACAAAATTACAACCAACCAGTTACACAATAGAATTGCTCCAGAATACATCATTTACAGAAATCTGTGCTTAAGTTCATTTCAGTAATAAAAATAGTGCAATTCAAAAAAGTTGTGACTGAGATTTCTGATGTTTTTACACCCGCCGTTCAATCCTCTTGAAACTATATAAGAGTTCATCAGTCCTTTCATTTCCTGAGGAGAAAGTGCTAAGACCTTGAAAACTTGCAGTGCAAATGTCTCTCGTTCTCTCTCTTTGCATAGGTGCTGAACAGTGATTCCTTTCACAAATCACCCCACATTCAACACAGTAGGGCTGTCAAATCAAAATTCGAATTTCGAATATTTGTCAAATTAAAAATAAAAATCCACAAAAGGGAGCAATCGAATTTTAGGTGTGTATCATACAGCATTATCATTGGCGCAAAAGATGTGACAATGATGCAAGAGTCATTGTTGCGTTTTAATGTTTTAGCCTATCCAGTTAAACCCACTAGATGGGGCACTGCTGTGTTGTTCATTCAATACACTGCAGAAATCGAGAAGCTTAATACGGAGAAGATCATGGGTGCATCAAAAGCTGTAACAAGCCGTTTACACAGAACGCTGCTTTTCCATTGTTTTCTATGTAAACCTGCGCTAGACGGACATCTTTCACCTCACACAAGAGAGCTGCATGTTTAGAAAGCCATGTGAAGTTAAAAGACATTCAGCTCTTAAAAAAACATGTCTCGCGACTGTGGAGTTTTTCCACTCCACTGCATATCATGTTTTTAAACGCAAAAAAACCTAATGTGTGTGTTTGGCTCTTTGTATTAAACTATGTATAAATACATGATGCTGTTTAGTTCACAATTTTTTATGCAATTTACGAAATTATATTTCATTTATAAACGGTAGTTTAAACGTTATGCACTTATTTACAGACAGTCATGTTATTTCATTGCTTTGAATAAACAATTTAATGAGGTGTATTAATATTTTGCTCATTGCGCCCTCTTGTGGCTTCAGGAGACAAGCCAAAAGCTTTTTCCCCTTACGGAAATTATGTCTTTTAATTTCAAATATAATTCAAATATTAATAATATTTAAGTAAAAAATATGAATATAGTTTTTCAGCCATTTTGACAGCGCTACAACACAGCACCACGTTTAACAGTTTGAAAGATAACCGTTATATCAAGCTTTCACTTTGAAATTGAGCCGCGTTTCCATCGAAATTACCTGGAACAATTTGTCCCTGGAGATTTTTTTCCCCAGACCTGTTGCTGTCTGCATTTTAATCGCGGTCTAAAGTGCCGTGAAGTTTAGTCAAATTAGTCCGTTGGCATAGGATGTACAGTATATTTTCAGGTATACCTTTTCATTGCGGGTTGCCATTTCCAGTTCCCACTGGATTTCGTCCTCCGCATATAAAGCTTAATAAAGCCTGAACCTCATCGTTGGTCCATCGGTCGTATTTTTTAAACTCCATTGTTGATTCAAATAGCAAACAACTCTTACTGCACGCACCGCAACAGACTTAAAAATGGTTGTTGAAATAAAATGCTGCGTGGAGTCAACCAATCAAAATGCTGCTTGAACTCAACCAATCAACATGTTCAGCGCCCAAGTCCCACCCCCGAAAGTTCCTGAACTTTGAAAAAGTACTACCTCATGAGCAGGGACTTTCTGAGGGGGAAATTTTTACCTGGGAATTCATTTAGACTCTGGTGCCTGCTGTCAAAACACACCAAATACCACCCCAAAGTCCCTAGTTCCTGGGGAAAGTTCCTGCGGTGGAAACGCGACTTTGGAATGTTGTGTTCCAGGCAGACGCGCTGATTGACAAAAAAAAAAAACAAACGCAATAAAGCTTTACATATGACACACACAGGATAGTGTACGCAAAAAGTATGTCAGAGCAGAGCGTGATCAAGACCTTTACAAAGATGCCAGACAAACATCTCCATATTTTCTGAGAAGAAAAAAATTAAATGAAGAGACCTCTGGGAGACTTGGGTACAAGACTCCAAGGGTAATTTTAGGGTGGTCTTAGTGTGACAATAATCCACTTTTCTTTTTCACTACGTTGTCAGTAAGAATGATGTTGACACATTCACAGTTACTGCCAAATTATATCTACTGCATAAGGGCGTCTACACGCTAGAGTTTACCCTGCATCAGAAAACACTGCAAAACCATTGATTTCAGTTAGGACAGTCCATCACAAAGACAAAGATGTCAGTGACACTCAAAAGTTGCGAAAATGTTAACTTTTGCTGCAATGCGCACTGACAGGCATGACCAATCGCAGAGATTCTAAGAGAGGAGAGTCGAGTTTCAGAAATCAATTCGCTGTATTTCTGCTTGATTTCAAACTAACTTCTAAACTCTTTCACACTCTCAAAATGGATCTAACACTTCCCTTACCTGTCAAATGCTCCATCAGAGCTTCCTCTAATGTGTAAGCACCCACCGATACAATAGTGAACATGTCATAACAGTATGACATATGTTGTGTGTGAAAATCAAAATTAGTATAATTTTGTCTCCAGGTATTACTACAAGTGTAGACTGCAGAGAAGATTTCCCAGAACTCTCTACTAGATAAGTTTGTGGTTTGACCACTCAATGGCACAGCTAACTTTTAAGATAAAGAAAAAGATCTTAATTCCCTTTAGACACTTCCGTCTTCAACAGTCACTAAGTGGGTAAACTCTACGAGACACAAAACACAACCACAGTTCCATCTATGTTAGCAAGGGCCCAGAAAACACCCTCAATCCCCTTTCTCTTCTCCTCTGGCTGTTAAGAGTCATGAATTGGAGACTAGTGTGAGACAGGGTCACAACTTTAAAGGACTCTTTTCCTCTTACATCTCTTTTAACTGTGCGATTTAGGGTCAGCATGGGTAAAAGCAGAGAAGAGCTAATTACTGACATAATTCGGTGCACTCGCATACTCGTGCACACACGCTTGAAAAAGACATAGCAGGGTGAAAGATTTAGGACATTCCCTAATCTTTCCTCATCCCTAATCATCTCCTTCCACTCAAGCGCAGAATGCAAGTGAGAGATTGCCCTCCAGAGGGCAGCATTGTGCACAGGTTTAACAGCTGAATTCACTACTTAACATCTCGACCAGTTACAGAGACCCCTGTGCCTGAGTCCGTATTGCAGTCTAAGCATAATAAGATTAGTTCGCTGGTAGACGGGTGCAAAGCCACCCAAAATGAAAAAGCATTGGCATTCAATGCACCGAGATCACTGTGTTCTCCAGTCTTCAATGAGAACTTGAATAATCCTGCGTGGTACAAAAAGCAGACAGCACTATATGCAATGAGAAATGCCATAAAACATCTTTATTTTGCATAGCAATTGTGCCTATCAGCAGCCATATGCAGTAGTCATAAAAAAACCTGACGATTTAGATATTTCAAAAACATATAAATCTGACATACAGTAAAAAGAAATGTAGAAATGTCAACAGTGCTGTGGCCCAAAGTTAGGAAAGGCCTGAATTGGGATGACCTGAAGTTTGTAAAGAATTTCCCTTATTGAAATGAAGAGTGTTGCTGGTTTGGAGAATCAGTCGTCTATACGGATGTGGTCGTGGTCATCTTCCCTTAAGCCGTGCAGGTTCCACAGCTGCTCGGTGGGCGAGATTCCCGACTGACAGCAAACCTTGCCATGGGTGGCCAGGTTTTTCTGCGTGCTGAAGGTTCGGGAGCAAGCGGGGCACGTGTACACGCGCTCGCTGGAATGCACGGACGACAGGTGGCGGTTCAGGTCCGTGCGGTCACGAAAGTGCTTGAGGCAGTACACGCACTGCATCAGCTTCCGTTTGAGGTGGATGGTCTTCTCATGGCGGTCGGCGTTGGACTTGAGGGTGAAGCTGGCGGGACACTGCGAGCAGTGGTAGCGTGCTGCCGGAGGGTTGAGCGGTGACGCGGCCACTATGGGGCGATGGTGGTCGAGGCAGTCCAGCGAGAGGGCCATGAGCGAGAGCGTGTGGCTGTATTCGTGCTGTCTCAGTTGAAGCAGGCTGCTAAACAGTTGCTTACACAGAGAGCAGGCGAGCTCCTGCCGCCAGCCCGGCCCTCCGCCCTGCACCTCCGCCACACACACTCCATGCTTCTCCTCCACCATCTGATCTTCCTCTACAGGAACCTGGATGCGCTCCAGCCCTGAGAGGGAGGGGGAGAGAGAGATGTGAGAACTAACGCCAGGATATCGGCTTATGTATGTGAAAAATAACAGGCAGTCATGTGGCGGGCCATCGGCATCACAGACGCCACACATACCTGCATTGTTATTTGGACTGTTGTCTTCCTCTTGCATTTCCTCCTGTAATAATACACACAACATGCAAATCAACACTTGTGTACTTCTGATCCCAGGTCTGTATAGAGGTGTGTTCTCCTGAGGCATGCAAGTTCATGAGGTAAAACACACAAACAGACACACTGGAAAAAGAAGAGAGAGAAAAAAAAAGAAAAGCAAAGAAACAGTAGAAGCAACAGAACCTGAGATGCAAAAACATGCAAAGAAAGTTGAAAATTATTTTTAAATCAATATTTTTTTCCTTTGCTCATTTCCAGTAAAATATATTTTATATATTTAATTGATATAGTAATCTATAATTAAAATTCTTAAATTATAATTCTACTTATAATACTGTGTTTTTTAGAATTCTAATATTTAATCTTTAAATAATTAAAAACTCTTTACCAGTAGGGTAATAAAAATAATTTTTAAAATATATTTTCCGCAAAGTAAATGTATCTTATTTAAGTGATGTTTAGATATTTTTACTGGAAAAAAGGACAAAAATGATTAATATCTTTTTTTTACACCTTTTGGTGAACAACCAGCCAGATTTGTGTAAAGTATTAATGGTTTGCCTACTATTTTGATTCATTCAGCTGGGGCTTTTCGATAGCATATCCAACAGGTGGACACAAAGAGGAAACTCCTGGCCCACATGGGGATATTTAATATTTGTCTATGAGGAGAGGTGTGTGTTTGTTTGGAAGGTGGAGGGTTACAGGTCCGATTGTGTTTTTTCAACCGTGCTCTGAGATGCATGCAGCTTGTATGTGTATAGGTGTGGCCCTTCCCCCTTATTTTCGTTCCGCCCTCCCTTGCGTAAGAGTGACACATTATGGTTTAAGCAAACAGATGGCTTGTCCACAGAGATGGTACAACTTCTTGGGGGGGAGGTCCTGCGAAACCAAATGCCACCTCAGCACACACGGGGAGAATGCAATTTCCTGCTCACACTCAAGAAAACAAAAACCAAAAACCCACCCTGCTCCTCTGCATTGTCCGTCACTATTGATTTCTACCACCACCTGGATCCCCCCTTATCAGAAGATCCTCAGCTGAGGAAAATGTCTTTTTTTTTTTCATCAGAATGACAAATGCACAGGGTGCTCAGAAAACTATCTCACTATGGTCACTTTTTTTTTTTGCACTGATTTTTTTGGGGTCTCTAGAATTCTGTGGAATGGATGTGAATATGGTACAATGTGTTAAACGTAACCCCCATAGATATTAAGGCGGACATAACCCATTGATTCCTGTCCAAATATAACTTTCACATTTGGTCCCCTCAATCTTTAATGCTTAAGATTGAATAAAGACATAAAAGAAACAAACATTTTTGATACACTGCAAAAAATACTGTTCTTACTTAGAGTTTTTGTCTTGTTTCTAGTCAAAATATCTTAAAGTTCTTAAATCAAGAAGCATTTTCTTGACAAGTAACAATTATTTTCTCGTTTTCAGGAAAAATAAGTCAAAATTAAGTGAGTTTTTCCTTAAAACAAGCAAAATAATCTGCCAATGGGGTAAGCAAAATAATCTTATTTCAAACTGAAAACAAGATTATATAGCTTATTTTTGGTTTGATATAAGATTATTTTGCTTACCCCATTGGCAGATTATTTTGCTTGTTTTAAGGAAAAACTCACTTAATTTTGACGTATTTTTCCTGAAAACAAGAAAATAATTTTTACTTGTCAAGAAAATGCTTCTTGATTTAAGAACTTTAGGATATTTTGACTAGAAACAAGACAAAAACTCTAAGTAAGAACAGCATTTTTTGCAGTGTACATTTTTCTCATGGAAAGGAAGAAAAAGCAGAAACATGAATTAAAAAGAAACAGCGAACATGCAGGAACAGAGCTGGCAATGCAACAAAAAAAGAAAAGAAAAAAGAAGCAACAAATCTACAGTAATCCGACAGATTCTTAAAGAGGATATATACCAAGAGACACACAAAAAGCTGAAGGATAAGTGGCCTATAGGGTATTGTTGGACTTACCTCAGTGGGTGAGGCCTTCAGGGCCTGTTCCACATAGAGCTTGTCTGGGGGGCCCCCAGACTGTGACATATCGAGGGCCCCTGGGGGCCGCGGCACTGATGGCGGAGGCGGCAGTAGAAGAGGAAGAGGAGGAAGAGTAGACTGAAGAGAAGATGAAGACGCCCCGTGTTTGCTATCAAACAGGGCCCCTGGATGGTGGGAGCTGCTGCTGCCATTGGAGCAACGAGGCCCTGAGGAGCACAGGAAATGAGTCTCACCCACCTACTCTCAGACCAGCGGCCATCTTCCATACAGCAGCAGAGAGAGAGAGAGGAGGAGGAGGAAGAAGAGGAGGAGGAGGAGGAGGAGGGAGGGGGCAAGGGGCACACATAGGCTTCATTTAGAACCAGAGAGGTAGAGGAGGGAAGAGATGAAGAGACCGGAGTGGGGTTAGGGCTTGGCCTCTCTCGCTCTGTTTTTTTTGGTCCTCTCCATCCACCCACGTGCACACACAAGGGATGGCTGTATGTGTGTGTGTAAGTGAGCGATAAAGAAATAGGAAAGAAGAGGCTTTTAAATGATGGCGGAAGTTCTCTTCATTTTAAAACCACATCAGTCTACTCGCCAGAGTCCGTGCAAAAGTTCAAATGTGATATATATGAAATAGACTGCAACTGCACAACTCGGCAGACACCGAGAGTAGCAAAGGTTCAGAGAAAGGTGAAATATTTACACCAATTATATAATGTTGAGGGACAAATGAGACATTTTTATTTGACTTCGATGGATGATTTGTCTTTCATTTCTGTATAGAACAAAAAATCTTTGATGTTTAATAATTAGGCATGTCAGTTCATGTTAATTTGATTAACCAAATAATCGAATTATTTTTAACCCCGCCATCTATTGATTGTTTTCTGAATAGTTGATTAATCCTTTGGTTAATTAACCAATAATAATACTAATAAATAATAATTGTAACAAATAATATCATTAGGAAAAAGTTCATGCATAGATTAATCACAAAAGATAAGGTTTATGCAGTGTAGGCCTAATTAAGAAAGGTGTTACTGTGGCGTCAAGTCACTTTTTGGGATTTACAGCCGCAATTGCTTACAAATGTGTGAATCCTGAAATGTTTTGTTCATTCAGGAGATTAAAGCAGCTGCTTGGATATGTTCATTCAGCTGTATGATCAAACATCCGAAGTCACAACCGCATTCTAACTAACTAACCATAGCCGTAACCATAGTGATATTATCAAACATGGCGGTGTCCATAAAACTGTGACGTTTTACCAGGATTGACAGTGCGTGATTAAACAAATGAGTCCAATCGAGGTGTGAGTTCATCCATTAGATATTTTAAATAACCAACAACAGTGTTAAATGCTTTGTAACCAGTTGCAGAGAGTACGTTTGAGCCGCACATCTCGCGGCAGCTTGTAAGAAACAGAATGCTGTATGAACGCAGCCGTGTTAAATCACAAAATATGACGTCTCCTACTTTTTGAGGCAGGAGAGCCCCAGGATGTTTTCTTTTCAGATGCTCTTGCATAGAAGTTGTTCTGTGGTTTTTCATTTCAGTTTTGCAGCGCAACATTTTGTTTGGTCTCTGTTTAAAAGATTTTCACACTTTAGCTCGATATTTTTGTAAAAATGGCTGATTTTCAGCATGCCCGGGAGCCGCCATCATTGGGGAACATAAACAGCACAACGATTTGAAGCATTCCACGCAAATCGACTAATTTACCTAATTGATTTCGTCAACGTCGTTGCAGCCCAACTTTAGTGCAATTAATTAAAAAAATGACATGCTAAAAAATAATTAATCATGCCCAACGACCTGTATGTAATTCTGTAATAAGGAATTTTCCTAGCAAGTTTAGGCTTTTTAAGGGTTTTTTTTTATTTCTATTCAATGATTTACTTGTCTGTCACAATAGTTTGTTTTACACTGAAAGATTGCATTTTAATAACAAATATATTTCATTTATCAGACCTGTGCTAGACCTATACTATATACACGGTCATCTGAATAGCCAATATATGTGAGACGGAAGCCACTGTTTCTGAATGTTCATTTTGTCTTTTTTTTTTTGGAGAAGAAGAATTTTTGTGGACTCCTGTTGTTGGGAATATGCCGGAGTTGCTGGTTAAGCGCTAAGTGGACAGATGCACAAGCTACAGTAATGCACAACCACGAACAGATTCCTGGAATTCTCCACTCCTACACTGTCCACTCCCATCCAGCACACATCACCCTCTCATTTCTCTTTCCTCGTGTCTGCAATGTGTTAACGTACAGTAGCCGTGCTGCAAACTCCTCTTCAATTAACAGCTACTGAAACTGAATGTATGGTTCACATCAACATTAGTCCATTGACATTCTCTCATTTGTAAAATTCCCAACTAAAGTGCACTTGGGTGCTTTGATGGCTGTTGTAAAACTTCTTCGGGGTTAAGTGAAAATGTGGTGTAGGGTTGAGTGATAGGATCTGGGGCAGGCGTTTGAACTAATTACCACCTACCATGGTCCATTACAATAGAAATTAACACACTGATCACAGGTCAGGGGCTTTGCCTTAAAAATAAACTTTCACATCTCTCCTATTAGTTATCTAAATAAAGTAACATGTCCTACGGTTGGTATCCCAATCTAATGGAATCTACAGGGAGAAAATTCTCATCTGAATGTAGAAACAGTAAGTAGTTGAGAGGATACAGGAAATCATGTGATGCTATTATAGCTCATGATACACCAAACTAGCACAGGTTTGCTGGCCAACTGAGGTTAACCACCAGCTGGCATGTCATATGATGTCTTTTCTGAGGGAAACGGTACAAACCTGTTTTGTACCCTTAATGAAATCTGATTGGTAACAATGTTTTTGTGTGGTTTGGAAGACACATTAGTCTTAGAACAATGCATTCGAAATTGCATACTCACAAGTACAAAGAAGTATGTACTTGTTTTGAATAAGTAATTCTTTCGTCACTGTTAAAAAAAAGCAGTCTATATACAACATTTGAAGTGGATCAAAACCTTTCATCAGAGTTGTCCTAAAACTTTCTTCTTAGGACAACTTTGAACTTTTTTGATCCACTTCAAATGTTGACTACTGTAGTATGAATGTAATCCGGACGTACTACATTTGCCATGTTATCATTGACCTATCAGCATCCTATGTGCTTTTCTCCCATGGCCGAATCTCACCGAAAATAGTAGGTCCGGGTACTTTTCACCCACTGTTTTATGAATACTGTGAATTTGCATTTACTACTCTTTTCATATACTGTTTTTGCCTACTATATTGTAGGGAAGTATGCAATTTCGCACCCTATGTTGTAGCATGGGCAGAGCAAATGCGAAACTGTCTGGCTACAACTCAGCCAGAAGTGTAATGACCTATGAATTCTGCAAAAAAAGGAAGCAGGCAAATAGCACGAACTGCAGGACAGTTTTACCTTCATTAGCGAAGCATTTACACCCAACCAGGAAGGCACATGCTCAGGTCCAATTTAATGAAATTTCAGCCCAAAAATAACCAAAAATTCTGCTCACTTCTGCTGACAGCTTGCCAACAGGTGCACAATAATGGGAACCTTCATTTGAATTCCACATAAGAAAAGAAATTGAATTAACTTGGTTCCAACTCATGTCCAAATGTACTCCAGCCTGTCCCATCTATAGTGATTTAAACTGAATTCGCTCATTTGCTCTGTCAATAATTAAAAAATGTTTTATATTCAAGAGTGCTGATCTAAGCTTGGTTTGAGTTTGTGTTTATCTAATATCAGAGGTTTTTTTTTTGCCACAATCAGGCTCATTGAAATATATATATTCACAACTTTTACATGAGGTTGCCTTTTTTGACAGTTTTTCTATGTAAACGTGCTAAACGGATGTGTTTGACCATTGCTCTCGCGTTTTTTGCAGCATCTCTTTGTCAATTTAAAGGCCCCCTGTAGTCAATAATTGTATCCCTTAAAACTAACACCAAAATGACATCTTTAAAAAAAATTTCCCGTGAAAATAATTTCTTCATACCCTAAAATAGCTTAAATGTAATGCTACACTCTTGCTTCATTTAGTATACATGGAGCCATGAATATGCAAATTAGTCCCCGCCTCCACTCAATCACACAAACTCAGACTACCTGATCCATTAGGTCAACTTTACTGTAGTTAACGGCAACGCTAGATGATGACAAGTGGAAATACTGGTTTAATTACTTCCATATATGTTTGAACCAGAAACTGATTCAGAAGAAGTGGAAGATTGAATTATACAGGCTCGTCTACAAGTCTATGTATCAGAATAGTAATGCTTTTTATGGATCACTCTCTACATCGGACACATAATGGTAATTAATATGATTAGCCTTTTGCTTGACTGCGTGATCAAACAGCTAATAATGTGTTGCCAATGTTACACAAACCATGTTCGCGTTCACCATCTGAGTCAGACAGCTGCCTTCTAACAATCAGTATCCTTCGAAACGCTTTGAACACCTTAAGGCCTGTACACAGTGGGACGAATATCGCGTGCGATTATCGCAGACGTTTAACGCCTCGTGAATAAACAAAGTGCACCAATGTGAATGTACACATCGACGCGGAAAACGCCAGTCTTAAAAGTGTCATTTTTTTAAAAAATGCCTCCCTAGCTTCCTAGGTCGTGTATCAGTATACCTTGTAAATGAATATGGCCGACTCCCTGATCAGTGCCCTGACTACTGAACTAGGGAGCTGATTGAGATGCACGCTATGGGTTGCTCTGCCAGTTCTTGGCCACACCAATAGATGTGTATTATTTCTGTATTTTTACTGTTTTTTTTTCTTTTACATTCAAGAAATATTGAGAATGTCTGTTTCATAAATATGTTTATTTGCACTACCGTTCACTTGCACTACTGTCATTGTGACTTATTTGCAGTACCATTTCTGACAACCATCTCTCATACAGGTCCTTCTCAAAAAATTAGCATATTGTGATAAAGTTCATTATTTTCCATAATGTAATGACAAAAATTTAACTTTCATATATTTTAGATTCATTGCACACCAACT
>RJVU01029436.1:1275579-1300077 GCA_003731715.1 Anabarilius grahami
ATATATGCCATTTTATATCTGCATTTTTATCATCTTTAACTTTATTAATATCATAAATATGTTTATTTGCACTACTGTTAAGCACAAGCGCCATATACTGTCAGGGAGTGAATTTGCACGTTCACTCTGCGCATCAGCAGTGAAAATCGCTTGGGTACGAACACAAAAAACGTCTTGAAAAACGCTGGCGATTAACACGTGCGATATTCGTCCTGGTGTGTACAGGCCTTAATGAGATTGCCGCTTTTGTTCACGTGCCTGGAGCTGCTGAAGTTACAGTAAAACACGACTTGGTGGCGCTCAAGCACAAAACGGTCTTGCCGAGCACACATTGATACCAAGACGACGAAGAGGATGTAAGTAGACGAGGAAGACCCCTACAAACTATGGGCGCTCTGCCAGTTCTTGGTCACACCAATAGATGTGTATTATATGCCATTTTATTTCTGTATTTTGATTGTTTTTTTTTNTCATCTTTAACTTTATTAATATCATAAATATGTTTATTTGCCCTACCGTTAAGCACAAGCGCCATATACTGTCAGGGAGTGAATTTGCACGTTCACTCTGCGCATCAGCAGTGAAAATCGCTTGGGTACGAACACAAAAATCGTCTTGAAAAACACTGGCGATTAACACGTGCGATATTCGTCCTGGTGTGTACAGGCCTTAATGAGATTGCCGCTTTTGTTCACGTGCCTGGAGCTGCTGAAGTAAAACACGACTTGGTGGCGCTCAAGCACAAAACGGTCTTGCCGAGCACACATTGATACCAAGACGACGAAGAGGATGTAAGTAGACGAGGAAGACCCCTACAAACTATGGGCGCTCTGCCAGTTCTTGGTCACACCAATAGATGTGTATTATATGCCATTTTATTTCTGTATTTTGATTGGGTTTTTTTCTTTTACATTCAAGAAATATAGTTGAGAATGTCTATTTCATAAATGTTTATTTGCACTACCGTTCACTTGCACTACTGTCATTGTGACTTATTTGCACTACCGTTTCTGACTACCATCTCTCATATATATGCCATTTTATATCTGCATTTTTATCATCTTTAACTTTATTAATATAATAAATATGTTTATTTGCACTACCGTTAAGCACAAGCGCCATATACTGTCAGGGAGTGAATTTGCACGTTCACTCTGCGCATCAGCAGTGAAAATCGCTTGGGTATGAACACAAAAATCGTCTCGAAAAACGCTGGCGATTAACACGTGCGATATTCGTCCTGGTGTGTACAGGCCTTAAAGGATTAGTTCACTTTTAAATACACTTTTCTTGATAAATTTACTCACCCCCATGTCATCCAAGATGTTCATGTCTTTCTTTCGTCAGTCGAAAAGAAATGAAGGTTTTTGAGGAAAACATTCCATGATTTTTCTCCTTATAGTGCATTTCAATGGCTACCAACAGATTGAAGGTCCAAGCTGCAGTTTCAGTGCAGCTTCAAGGGCTTTAAACGATACCAGATGAGTAATAAGGGTCTTATCTAGCGAATCGATCGGTCATTTTCGAAAAAAATACAACTGTTTATGCTTTATAAACAAAATATCGCCTTGAACGTACTTTCCGCTTCCGCATTCTTCATAACGCTTACGCTGAATGTCCTACGCCTTCCCTATTCAACTTACGGAAAAAAACGAAACTGCCGCTACGTTCGTTCCGTAAGTAGCATAGTAAGTAGTAGTTCACTCGGCGCATCGGCAGTGAAAATCGCTTCGGTATGAACACGAAAAACGTCTCGAAAAACGCTGGGGATAAGCGCGCGCGATATTCGTCCCGGTGTGTACGAGACTGTCTTTGGTTCACAGCAGTTTTAAGGTGAAAATACTCAGCAGTGGTGTTGACTGAAGAATTTGCACATGGTTTGTCTTAAAGCATATTAAAAATCACCATATAGACATATATACATTAAAAACTTGATTTTCACCACAGGGGGAAAATTTCAACTTTATAATACGCGTCTCGAGACACATGCTGTAGGTATTCGCCTTTGTGAAAAAATGTCAGTCCTGTCTTAAGGGATTGTAAACCAATTGGACAAAACATCTAATATGTCAAAGCCTTGCAGGGTTTGCGTTGCCAATCACTATTTCTAAACATCTTGAGAAAATCTGAAAGTACATCAACTGATTGAAGATAAGAGAAAAGGAAACACTGCTACAACAAGAGGTATTGTAAATGTATTGGTGCATATATATCCATACTGTATATGTATATTTATAAATATAAACCCATTTCGTTCTTTATATATTTTATGCATACTATCCCATGTGCAGTGGTGTACATTGTTCTGTGTTGTATTGCATGAGAGTATTGTATATTTAGTTGTGTTGTAGCATTGACTGTGTATCACATAATATTTACACTGTATTGTTTGTGGTTTGGATTGTACATTGAGTGTGTGGTTTGTTCTTTGGAACAACTCACTGATTCCTAGTAAGTGTAAATTTGTATATCTGTTCACATGAAACACACACACACACACACTCCCCTGAGACTTCGGCAGTGGTGTTGAAGAGGACAGGTTGTCAGCCAGCTGTCAGTGTGTATAGATCAGTGGAAAAGACAGACACACACCTAAAGCAAGTCACACCACCGAACCTGACCCAGGATCAGCCAATAAAACTCAATCTGGGTTAATCACAGCAGCCTGCAGGACGCAAGGGGACCCGCTGTGACCTGCTCGGCTCCATCAAATCAATTCCTTTCCTGGAGACTTCAACAAATCTACTTTGAAGTTTGGGAGAGGAGGGCGACTAGTGATCCGTCAGAGTGGGCACGGTGCGGCTGAACGAGCGCTGTTTGTTTTAGAGGGGTGCAGAACCCCAAACAATCATCGGTTGATCGGTTACACATTAACGAGAGTCTGTGAGTGTTTGTGCTGACTTAAACACGCATCCCTTCATGTGGAACTTGCTCAAGATCTTCCATGATTATTGTTGAATATTGAGATCCATTAACAAAAATAAAGAAATGGATTTTCATCTCTAATAAAATCGAAATGAAATGCATCTATTTACATAATTATACACAGGGACACTTCACCCAAAAATGAAAATTCTGTCATTATTTACACTCCCTCATGTAGTTTCAAACCCCCACAATTTTCTTTCAAGCTTCAAAAAGGGCGTAAAGCACAATAAAATTAGGCCATACAACTTTTCTGAAGCCGTATGTTTGCCATGAGTGACCGAATCTAGGTTTGAACTCTAGAACCGGATCAGTCCGTTTCATGAATGAATCATTTAGACCAATTATGAACTGGATTAACTGATCCATTTAAAAGGATCTGACTCAATTTGTTCACAAATCGGGCATTGCTTTTCTCATGAATGTACCAAGAAGAGCTAAATCAGATGTCATGATTTTTAGTGAATAACTACAAAAATGTTAGTCTGTTCCTCACACAAAGCTACCAAATTACTTCAGCAAACCTGGAATACATATATATACAAACAAACAATGTGGTTTGTATGAATCACTTTTATGGTGCTCCGTATGTGGTGTTTTGGATCACCTTTTGTTTTCTACTGAACAAAGAAAAACGAGTTTGTAGGGCGAATAAATTATGACAATGTTAATTTTAAACTATTCAAGGCTGATTTATACTTCTGCGTCAAATGTACGTAGTATAGCCTGACGTGCACCTTTTCAAAAATGTAACAACGTGTCAATTCTACACGGACCGCAAGCGCTGTGATTGGTCTGCTAGAACTCCTCCCTCAGGTCAAAATACTGGAGCGGAGCAAGCGGAGGACAGCGAGCATTTTCAACTTCCATAGGAATGAAAAACGCTCTGTTTCACGGGACACTCACCATCAAACTGCAACAAAAGTCGTTGCCTATTTGCCGCCATCACTGCTGAAGCTTCTCTGACAACGTACATGACAAGCTGCTTCTTTTTCGGCTTTTGCCTTGATACTCAACATGGCCGCACATCGATGCGGACAACTATGCAGAAGTATAAATGAAAACTGATGCATAGCCTATGGCGCAGAGGCTCTGGCGTAGGTATAGGCAGAAGTATAAATAAGCCTTTAGGTTGAATGATAAATCAAATTTATTCCAAATAAAAAAAATTCTCTTTGTAATCCAACCACATCATTTAGATTCCACTTTTCACAATCCAATCAAGTAAAATCAATTATTGCGCAACAGTTTTCTTGTTGAATATCCAGTTTTACTCTGAAATACGTCACATTAAAAAAGTTTAATTGGTTGTGAATGGTGTTTCATGTTGACTTTAAGCTGGAAATAAAGATCACAGGAACATTCTGCCAGTGCTGGTGGAGGGCAGGATTCGTACATTAGTGAGATGATCAGATTAATGCTCCTCTATGTTGTCTTTTAGCTAGAGTTTGGGAGACAAAGCTCCTGTGGCGTGAGTGACAGCCACTGTGTTTCATCCTCAAGAGTGGCCATTAAGACTTAATGTAGTTCAGCAAACACACACTCTTGAGCCTGCCCTAAGGGTTTTAAGAGCAGGAGTGGTTCAGGGTTGTCCTCCCTCTCCTATTCAGAAGACTGAACTTAAACAGACAAAAGAGACAATTACCAACCTAGGACAGAGGGAGAGAGAGAGGGAGTGAAGGAGACACAAACTCACGAAGGAATAAGCCAAAAATAACTTAACACACTCACAGACCCACACGCATTCAATACTTTGACAAAGTGATTGAGTGTGGGCAAAGATTGGGTTTGGCGAACCAAAAGCTTTTATGACTTTCAGTGCCATTCATAAAAGCTCTGGTGTTTTTGGAGGAGGTATTCTACCACAAAAATGATACAACTTACACAGACTTCACCAAAACAACATGTTGAGGGCATAAATATGTATGGATGCATCTAAATATGACAAACTACACTCTAGAAATTCTAGTTATTTCTCAGCTGAGTACATTCAAATGTAAAATTCAAAATCTGCAGCCATTTAAAACACTATTTTTACATATATCGAGAGTCATTACGACTACACTTCAATTAAAACTATCTGTAAAGATAGGTACGGTAACAGACATCCCATCATTTTTTTTAGTCCCATCATAAAAAAAAGATATTAACACACACATACACACACACGTTGGGCTTTCATGTTTTATGGGGACCTTCCATAGATGCCCATCGCAGAAAAGTTTCTGCATTTTTAGATATTCAAAAAACATCACTTAGTATGATTTATAAGCTGTTTTATTCATGGGGACCAAAAAATGTCCGCACAAGGACACAGATTTTGGATATTGCCGTTTTTTGTGGGGACATTTTGTCCCCATAACGTAGGGTATACTTGAACCACACACACAAAAACCTGGAATTTCATGAGAACGTGTATTATCAATGTTCTAAGTATGTCTCAGTTTCATCATGCGGTTCTGTTAATATATAAGTATAACCATCAATACTATGTCCCCAGTGTTGAAAAGCACAGTCTCATTAAACAAAAATGGTATTTTTTTATCTGGCATTATATCATAGTGTCATGTATTAACTCTTTCCCCGCCAGCATTTTTGAAAAAAGTTGCCAGCCAGCGCCAGCATTTTTGATCATTTTTACAAAAGTTTCATGGCCCCCAGAGTTTTGAGCCAGGCAGTTTTGATTTATATGTTGTTTAATGTTGATGATCATGTAATTTGTCATATGCATTTGCTTATATATGCTATTGCTTGTTTCTGCTTCTTCTTCACCTGTGTTTTGATCAGGAGATTCAGTACTCTTCAGAAGATGCGTAATAGCGCCCCTACCATATAACAATGAAAACACGGAAAGCCGTAAAATTCCGTCAATGGCTGGGAAAAGAGTTATATGAAAAAATATGATGCCTCAAAGTAAAAAAAAAAAAAAAATGATGCCCCCCAAAAAATTTGGGACACTCTTTCTGAGTAGGTCATGAAGGTCAAATACTAAATTCATTACTGTCCTGTGGTGTGACATGCTAAAACACATCTAAAGCTACAGTACTTTAAACCATTGGAATGAACTAGAGCAGAGGTCTTTGACCCTGCGCCTGGGGACCCACTGCCCAGCAAAATTTATTTCCAACCTGCTTCAGCACACCTGCCTGTGATTTCCAGGTGATCCTGAAGACCTAGAGATTAGCTGGTTCAGGTGTGTTTGATTAGGGTTGGAGCTAAACTCTGCAGGACAGTGGGTTCCCAGGAGCACAGCTGAAGACCTCTGAACTAGAGAAATAATAACTCTGATTAAAAGTGGTTGAAAAACTCAACAGAAATTGTGAACAATTACAGGACCTAAAACATAGACTTTACCTTATACAAATATATACATTTTAATGAAGGGGAAGTTGTTAATTACCATCCACATTAATATACTCTCTAAGGCACAGCCAACTAATAGGATTTATTAAGACACAGGGGCACAGAGGTATACAAAGGCATACAGAAGCCTATAAGACAGTTTTCAAGCATTTGATGGTAGCAAAAGAACATATACCATCCTAGGAAGCGCACAAATGAGTTCCAAAGCCAAGAGTCCCTGTATAAGATTCTATGTAAACTCCAAGGTTTGTGGACACATAAAATACAATAGTGAGTCTTGAAGCACTCAATGACAGCACATATAGCCTTTACCTTTCTAGCAGGACCACATACAAGTCTCTATAGATCCTCTAGAAACGTCAATGTTTACAGAGAAAACCTACAAAAACTCCACTATAGCACATACAGCCCAGCGGATAAGTACCTACAAGTCCCTACAGGACCCTATGGAATCCCTGACCTGTCAAAACCTATAGGAGAGTCTTCATGCACAGCACATAACACACAGCATATATTGTTCTAGCAGGAGCAGATCTACGTCCCAGTGGGATTCTATCAGAACCTAAGACTATGGAAACTCCATGAGCGAGAGCAGCAGACCACAGTGTGACTTACGGGATAGAGAGTGTCCTCCCTTGGGCAGGTATTCGAACAGAAGCGGGTTCTCCTCTCCGAGCATCTCTGCCCCCAGAGACAGCAAGCTGTTCTTGCTCATGAGGGCGGCACGCAGGTTGGCCACCGAGCCCCCTCTCTCCTGGGCCACGGCCTCGTCCCGCTCCCTGGACAGAAACCCGCTGTCCCCCGCTGCGGCCTCCTCCTGCTTTACCAGGAGGTCCATGCGCTCGCTGCGGCTGTCGGACATGTTGGGTTCCGTCACTTCTGCACCTGAGAGGAAAGAGGAACGTTCATGAATTCTCAAAGACACAAATATACACGCACAATACAAGATGGGAATTTGTCTACTAACTTGCAAGAACAGGTTCAAACCAGAGCAAATGTGTGTGTGCAAATGTGTCAATTCTGAATTCTTGACTAAAATGTTAAGCATGACAAATACGGCTGTGTAAAAATTAGGGCTGCCCCCTAATAGTCGATTAATCGTTAGTCGACAAGAAGAGGCTTAGTCGACCAAAGTTTTATTAGTCAGTTAGTCGCAGGAAAAAACTTGTGGCGAAGTCACGCAGTCAGTGAGGGACAGATCGTTAACGGCGGGTCCTTTTGGTAATTACAGTATGTTGGGCATGAAATCCAAACGTTTGCCTATCATCCATCGACCTCAAATGTGGCTCATCATTTGAAACATGCAAATAGTAGCAACTTTCCATGGCAGCTCGCTCTAACGTTAACCTAGATAAATGTGGAAACAACCTAAAATACTCCGTCATTTTTGGTCATACAGATAAGAGTAATACATCATTCGAAACTGGGTCGACTTTTATTTGTGTACACTCACAATAACAAGAAAATGCTGTGCTTTTGTAAAATAAAGAAAACAATCGGGATGCACTTTCTACCGTCTCTGTGAACTGAAGCACATCGCAAAAATGAAGCGAAACTCAGCGTACAGGCTACTCACCTCACAGGCGTGAGAAATATATCTATAGAATGTCTACTTTTAAATGAACCAATTCAAATAAAAAATAAACACTCTGATTATGTAATCCGTATGAAATGTGCATTTCTCTCTATAGGCGCGTTACTGCGGAGATGGCGAGTCAGCGTCGTCAACTTCATCTTGGCAGCCGACACTGACTCAGAAAAAAATAGTTTATTAATAAATAATTAAAATGTCTCCTTGCTATTTTTTTCCCAACACATTCATAATCATAACTTTTGCCAGTGTTTTGCAGCAAGCTTTATGTGTGCGCTTGAGCGCAGAATAGGCTATATCACGCCTATATTAAACACTCATTATGGTTTAGTATTCTACTCAGTATATATTTAAATAATTAAATTAATATAAACGTGTGATTAAGGTTTAAAAAAAATCCATATTTCCAATTAACTGTCTGGGACTTTTATTCGAACTATCTGTACTACTTTGACTCATGAAATTCATGAAATTTATTTTCTAAATGCATGCATTTTTACATTTTTATGACTTATCCATGCATTTATTTATTTAGTTATTTATTTTAAATGTTGATTTTTAAACAAAATGTCACAACTTGATCTTCTGGTGAAATGGCAGACTTCTCTATGGTGCCATATGCAAGTTTTCTCCAATCATTTTGTCCGCCTAATCTCTGCCCCTTTCTTACAATGGATTGCAAGCTTGCATTCAGATCTGCCTCCATCCAATTAACAACCAATTGATTGAACCAAGTCCAGCCCTGCATTTTATTTAGTCTGTTTTACTCAGATGTACATCACAATATGGAAGAAAATATCTGTCGCTCCTTCTGATTCATTGAGATATTAAAACTGAAATATACCCAAAACAATCCGAATCAAATCAAATTGACTTAGCAAAACGGAAGTGAATTGAATTCCAGCTCTGAATAAAAAACACGACTGATAAATAATACATCAAAAAGAGAAACCTATTTGATTCCTGCAGTTCAATCGTTTTAAACAGAAAAAAAGCCATGTCAGTCTTTACCTCCCTATTCATTACTACTGTCAAATCAGGCAACACAGAGAAGGCTGCCAAAACACACACATACACACTTCTCCTGTCAAAAGACAAGGACGACTGCTTGGATGTAAGGATGTCCAAACTGTAAGAACAACGGTAAAAAAGTGGCAAGACAAAACAAAAACAACAACAAAAAGTTATTTACCAGCAGAGAGCCAGAAAGGCTTGTTTAGACTAAACTGACAGCCTAAAGGAGAAGAGCTTCTCAAAACAGCTGTCAGTGAAGCTCAGATCAGTGGAAGCCTCAAAGCAGCATGAACGACAGCCCAGCCGGCAAACCGCTTCAGTCATGGCACCGCAAGACCCGCCCACAACCTGCCATACTTCACACCACTTAATTACACCTTACATTAGGACAGCATGCTTGCAGAAAATACACATTAGGCTCTCGCACACACACACACACACACACAGCTAGGCTCTGAAGCGCGTATTGTGTTTACACAGTATTCTCTGGGGTCTGGAAGAATAGACAGAGAAATGGAGACAGTGTGAGGGGATGAAACATAATGAGTGTTATAAACCCCCTACCTCAACACACACACACTGTAACTTCATCTGAGGGCCTCCCAATGACAAGCACGGCAACTTTAGCAACTTTGAGTTTTAGAGGAGGATTTGGCTCATTTCCAGAGAGAGAGAGACTCTGTGTGTTTGTGTGGTTCTGGTAAACCCTACACTATGGGGACAAAATTTCCCCAAAAAGATGGCAATATCCGAAACCCTTGTCCTTGTGGGGACATTTTTTGTTCCCCATGAGTAAAACAGCTTCATACTATCATACTTAGTAATGTTTTTTGAAAATGTAAAAATGCAGAAACTTTTTTGCGATGGGTAGGTTTAGGGTTAGGGTTACAGTTTGTACAATATAAATATCATTGTCTATGGGAAGTCCCCATAAAACATGGAAACCCAATGTGTGTGTCTGTGTGTGCGTGTGTGTGCGCGCGTTTTTGTGACATATCAGGACACAAATGTGTATAATGACATGGGTATGACATGGGTATTACAAAAAGAGGTGACTTATGAAGACACACCCGATGTCCCCACTTTTCAAAAGGCTTATAAATCATACAGAATGACTTTTTGTGAGAAAGTAAAAGTGTGCACAGTTTCCTGTGATGGTTAGGTTTAGGGGTATGGGTAGGTGTAGGGGGATAGAAAATACGGTTTGTACAGTATAAAAACCATTACGCCTATGAAATGTCCCCACAATTCACAAAAACGAACATGTGTGTGTGTGTGTGTGTGTGTGTGTGTGAGACGCTCATGAAGCAGTGACCCCATAAAGATCTTATCATCTCTTCTGGTGTCCACAACCTGGAGTTCACAAGAAGGTCACTCATGAACAACTGAGTCTCCATCCTTCAAACCTACTCTATTTACTGTAACATTTGCATTAACAAGCAAATCTGGTATTAATATTTTCTTTTTGGAAAATAAGTGCTGTTTAGGCAGATTCTGTAGATTATACAATTCCAATATTTACCTTAGTGGTCTTGCCAAGCTCACATAAAGCTTGTTAGGAAAGGTCAATGACAAATGAAACGTGTTCAACAGACTGTTCAAAAAAGTAAAATCCTTTTAAAAATATACCTTAAAAATCTAAATTGCTGAGATCTTACAAATGTGTTCATGTTGTTATATACCAGTTTCAACAATGGGTTTTGATTTATTAATCAAGTTTGAACAATAATGACATTTACTGACTAACCTTGTCATGTTATAAAAAGGTCAAAAGACACACAGTCTTGAGGGTCTCCAGGGGTCCTCTTGAGATCATTTTTCAAACAATAATGAAGCAGTTTTCTTAATACGCTGTAAGAAATAATAATACATTCCGATTTACTCAAGGTTTTCTTTTCAAGAATTTCATTCCACTAATTACATTTTTTTTTTTTTTTTACTTCATTATGATATCAGTTGTATCACCCTGATATTTATCCTACCAAAAAACAAACAAATTCATTTTAGTTTGCAAATTCAATACACGTTAATCATAGAATGGGTGTATTTAAGTCACTGTATGTGTGAATTATTATTGTATCTGGGGGAATGTGTCATGTCATTGACCCATGAAGTCATGATCGGTCTGATCCACTTTAGAGTTTATACTGGCCATAAGACCTACCCATTTTCACAGGAACTGGTCTGGTCTGACCAACATGTAAGGCAACCAACCGCAATTTGTTATGTTGTACATGCTATTTAAGTTTATCTAACCTATGTTTGTTAACATCACAAGCTGATGGCACAAAAATAGACTGAAGTGGAACAGAGTCTTGAAATAATTGCAAAACAGTTGTTGGTCCATGACTGACTGTATAGAATATCTATTTAACTTGCCACTATGTGACTTAAAGGTGGTACAGAGGATGTTTTGTTTTATAAATTTTTGCAATATTACTTGAAACTGTCTTTACTAACTGATAAAAGACTATTTATTAGGTGCACTGAAAGGAATATTATTAATATACATCATCTGTGCACGAGGTAGGGCCTTAAAAACATCAGCCAATCTTTTACGCGATCATCGCGTAAACGATTGGCCCTCTGGCTTGTCAATCACTGCCATGACGTTCCTTGTGAGAGACGCGCGGCTGCGCGCTCCAGTAACTTTCCACACTCCACAGGCGCCGCATGCAATGTTTTTGTCAGGAGACAGGAGTAACAACTGCAGATTATGAGTTACCTGCGGTGAGTCCGACATAATGAATCCACTAAGTGTGTGCGCGGCTTTAAGTCGCGCACACACTTAACGATTGTAAGGCCGATTATGAATGTAAATTGATACTTATGACTGATCGCGCTCAAACGCGTCCAGTCAGAGCCAGTTGCGTTCAGTCTGCGATTACAGTCGGTGTTCAAATTCCATGTGAAAGTATATAAATCTGCTTCAGGAGCAGGAAACAATCACTGTATGTTGAACACAGTCTTAGAATGTTTTAGCTAGTCGTTAAATGTGTGCCCGTCTTAATAACACAGCGAATGCCGGTGGTAAACACTCGTGTTCCAATACTCGTGCACGAGTTTTGGGAGGCGTTCACTCGAAATGGAGGGGGGTTGTTCTTACGCATGCGCTCATTTCAAAAACTCAGTCGACGAAAAGATCCTCTGTACCACCTTTAAGAAAAACTGAATATCTAGCTCAGCCATATAAACAACCTGGCACAGCAGCCAGCCAATCAGATTGGACCTGGCAATGTGACAGTCATTTCAATTAAAAAAAAAAAAAAGACCAAAGAAAGAGAGCACATCTTATTCTCACTGTTTGAGGTGCTGAAAGAAGTAATTGTGAAACAGAATAAGAGAGAGGATGTGGAAGATGTAGAAATGAGTGAGGAAGTAGAAATGTGGAGTTGAGAGAGAGACAGAGATAGAGATGTCCGCTACTAAAAAAAAGATAATTTCATCATTTCAAGATCATAATTTGGTTAATGTGTAATTTATGAAAATATTACTCATTCATAAATTCTGTGCAGCTTCAACTCTTTTTTCTTTAAGAAATTTTGAATGTGTGTTCGTGAATATCTTGCCTGTGTGTGTAGCTCAAATGCCACAGGGGAACATTCCACTAAAACCAGCGGATTAAACGCAATTCAGAGAGGTGTGTGTGCGAAGTGTGTGAGCGGGAAAGTGTGTTAATGGATGCACCCATCATACAATTGAAGCTCACCGACCAAGAGCTTTACAAACAATCATACGATCAGCCGAACATAACGTGCGTGTGTTCTTGAGGAAACAAATGTGTAGAATGACATGGGTATTACAATGTAAACATGGTTCCTGTGTCCTCATAAACCAAATGGCTTAAAAACATACTAAATTGTGTGTTTGTTTGTTTTTTAGATCCAAAAATGCCAAAAGTTTTCTGTGGTGGGTCGGTTTAAGGGTAGGGTTAGTGTAGGGGTATATAATATACAGTTTGTAAAGTATAAAAACCATTTTGCCTATGGAGAGTCCCCGTAAACCACATATTCAAATGTGTGTGTGTGTGCGTGCCGGAGTTTGAGTGTGTAAATGTGACTATATTTAGTAAAAACATACAGCAAATTAGATGCATGTTGTTGGAATTATGGCTTAGCAGTTAACACACATGATCTGCACACATTGAGCCTTGGTGCTCAAGTGGGAAATCTGGGTCTTCTCAAACAGTGCCCATCTTAACATGCAGTCAGTGAGAAATAAATTGGAGTTTGGCTACTTTACTAGGAACTGCAATATATGCATGGATTAAATTACAATAATGATAGTCTACCTGTAGATGGAAAGAAATATTGTTGATAAGTGAGCAGAAAAGGAAAAAAGGACAAGCAGGAGAAAGAAATGAGCAATGAGTGGACAAGTTACACACACACACACACACACACTGATGTGCACAAACACACTCAGGCAGAGTTAATTAAGTTGGGGGAGTGGGGAGAAGGAAAGCGGGAATTCATTAGATAAGTTCACCCCGCATCTGTGGGCCGGGGCCACAAGAGTCAATCAATAAAATGGATCTGCCGCTCCCAAATGCCCCAAGACCCGCCGCCCACAATGAAGAGAGGAGAAACTTGTCCCTTTGACCCCGATTTCTCCCCCTACACACCTGCCCTGACCTCTCGCCCAACACAAACACATTACAGCCAACACAATACTGAGGGATGCCGTTATTTTAACCACCACATATTCCACTCTGTTGCGCTCTATGGCATCTCACCGTTCATTACATCCCACTCAATGCGCCACATGGAGATACAGGAGGGATCATTCCCATAGCCGTTATGAGCCCACTGCGATACACATCTAAATGTACAAACACTAATTCATGGGGAACAGCCTACAGACAATGCAGGGGTCTGTGTACAAGTCTATAAGAAAATACTGTCTCTTATATGAGTATCAACAGGCAATACGAGCACAGAACACATATAGAAATCTATATGAGAGTCCTGTTGTTCCAACGAGAGCATGAGCAGTGCCAGTGCTGCTCCATCTAGTACCAATGCTTAGAGGATATGCAGAGTCAAAACAGGCATAATGACATGAACAAAGTACCAGCTTAGCATGTGTAAAATGCACAAACTGGCAAAAAAAAAAAAAAAAGTACAAAGACGTTCTAAACAAATAAAGTAAAAGACATCATCTTCAAAGCAAGGGGTTTCAAAAGGCCCCAGGGTCCTCATGTGTGGCACAAGAGTGATTTAGGGTCAGTGGAACCCCCTAGAATTCAATTTGAATTTAATTTCAATTATTTCTTTGAATTTAAAGGGTTAGTTCACTCCAAATTAAAATTCTGTCATTAATTACTCACTCTCATGTCCAAATCCGTAAGACTTTCGTTCATCTTCAGAACACAAATGAAGATCTTTTTAAAGAAATCTGAGAGCTTTCTGTTCCTCCATAGACAGCTACGCAACTACCACTTTGATGCTTCAAAAATTTCACAGAGATCGTAAAACTAATCCATATGAATTGAGTGGTTTAGTCCACATTTTCTGAAGAGACTCGATCGCTTTATATGATGAACAGATTGAATTTAGGCTTTTATTCACATATAAACATTGATCAGCAAACATAAACAGAAGCTCAACCGAACCAACTTGATGCACGAGAAAAAAAACCTCTTTCTGAAGCTCAAACGTACTTTGTAACATGAGAATGAACCTCATCGGTTCTCGCACATCAAACATGCTTGAGCTTCCGTTTACCACAACTGATGTGTGAGTTGATGAATGTTTATATGTAGGGATGCACCGATACCATTTTTTAAGCACCGAGTATGAGTACCGATATTTTTTTTCTGGTACTCGCCGATACCGATGCCTATACATTAATTAATTTCTTTTTTTCTTGGGGTGGTGATGTGGCAGTTTTCCAAGCACAACACAGTGAGACTAATGAATGTAGGACAGCTTCTTTATTATTACTCTAATGAAAAAAGCAATGACTTTTATGTGCTTGTCACAGACTTAAACCACAAATTTCACAGTGTCCATAGGGCATAATTACCAAAGTCGTAATAAACAACAAAAACAAACATCAAGTCTTTTTTAACCTGCCTTTCAAAAAGTGCTAAACAAATATTACAGAACAAATGTTTATAACGTAACACTGCGAACCAATGTAAACACAACCTAGGGTGACCAGATTTCTCATGGTGGAATATGGGACGAGTGGGCAATATGACCATGATATGAGACATTTTATTTCATGATATATATATACATTCATTTAACATCTTTTGTTGTTTTATGAACATTAATGACAGACAAATATTTAATTAGGCAACTGTCATTTTAAGACCGAATCCATGGATGTAATATTGGCCTACTGACATATATCCTGTTTTCACACACCTGTTTACGTCCCCTTAAGCCATAACCGATTGTATTTGCATGAAATACTCCACATAATGGACATTTTGACAACTATTTGTGCATTTGACCATTCAGGCGCAAGGAGAACTGATCGCGCGCGCGAGAGAGAACGCTTCTGGTCTGTGTCATTCAGCGCGATTTGCATGCAGTTCGCAATGTGTGTGTTGTCATCATTAATTTTGAAGTATTTCCACATCCCTGAGACAGACATTGTTTCTGCTGCTGCCGTCGGTGTCTCTGTACACGGAAAATTCTGTCAGTTACGTCACGTGAGGTATCGGTCTTTGGTATTGGGTATTTTTACGAGCACGAGTACAAGTACATGAGCTTGGTATCGGTATCGGTGCATCCCTATTTATATGTGAATAAAGGCCTAAATTTAATCTGTTCAGAAAATTTGCACTAAACTGCTCAATTCATATGGATTAGTTTTCCGATCTCTTTATGAACTTTCTGAAGCGTCAAAGTGGTAGTTATGTAGCTGTCTATGGAGGGACAGAAAGCTTTCATCAAAAAGATCTTCATTTGTGTTCTGAAGATGAACGAAAGTATTACAGGTTTAGAAGGACATGAGGGTAATTAATGACAGAATTTTCATTTTTTGGTGAACTATCCCTTTAATTTCAATTTTTCAAATTTTCAATAAGTATCAAATGGTAAAAATATAGTACTATAGATATACTACCATTAAAAAATGTCTTAAAGTCTGTACTGTCAGTTTTAATTTATTTAATGTGTACTTGCTAAATAAAAGTACTCATTTCTTTCAACCAACATCAACAACAAATACTGTAAATACACAAACAACTGTAATGTAATAGCATGGTACTGAATTATTACCATATTTACGTATGATGCTATTAACAAAAAACGGGATAAGGCCAAAGTATCATTTTAAAACTTTAGTCGCAAAATGTCTTTACCTGCAGTACAGCGTCGTGCACAAGTGTACATGCAGGTAACCTAAAGATCTTCCTCATCGCTGGTGAACAATAGGAAGCTTTTGCATGTTTGCTTTAATTGACTCTAGGTAAATGTTCCACTTCATCTAGAACTCTTTTTGTTCTCCGTATTCTGAAGTTCCCAGTTTTACAGAGTGAGAAACCGTTCCAAACGATTCAGTGTGTGAGTGATCCATCCAAATTATTCACACTGAAACCCAAACCGATTTTTACTAACCAGTTTGGCCAATTCATGGAAAAGTACCACCTCAAAAGAGTGATTCATTTAATCAGACATCGCTTGTTGTGGTTCTATACAGAAAGCAAAAAAATCTCCTAGGTGTACGGACACCCACTGTATTAAAAGCCCATAGGAGAGTCTTCAAGCACTAATTATTCACCATATACTACACAGCATAATACCCTATACAATAGGTAAATGCTATTTTATTCAATCCACGCCATACAAGACGCATTTCCTAACGTCCCGCCATTATTACGTCCCACTCGAGACGGCGCATTGAGATACCGCAGGCATTGTTGTGCCTTTGTTTCTGATAGCAGCTTAAGTGATTGAGGAACGCCGGTGGAATCTTTGTTCACGTGTGTAATCCGAAAGCTTTAATGGGCACTGATTGAAGTGTTGTGTCACACCGAGTGAGATTACAGTGGGAATAATGGTGCGTATTGTCCCCCGTTCCCCTCATAAGAGAACGCCTGAATCAGTTTGATTCTTTCTTGCAAAGGGGATCTCAGTTTAATGTGGTTGCCATGGCAGCCAGGCACTCTTGGCTTCAACATTTATGCTAAATAAAACACCCTTTTAAGAGTAGACACAAATAGGCGGACCCACGGTGTTGGCTTTGTGTCCGTGCATGATTGTGTGTGCGTCTGCGCGTGGGCGTCCGCTGGTTCGAACGTATCTGTTTGTCGTGTTCTAGAATGTAAACTCTCGGCATGAGAGAATATGCATTCAGAAACACAAATAAGTGTGTAATAATCGTGCGTAGTAGCTAATGTAAGACCTTGTAGTGCAGCACCGAATGCACGCTTCGTCTCTGAAAGAGCTTTTGTGAGCGTTGAGAGTGTGTGATCTGTGTGTGTTAATAGTTATTGGAGGGGATGGGGTTGGGCGAATGTCTATTAAAGCACAATAAACGAAAGAAAGACAGAGAGAAAAGGGTCATCTGACGGGCTTTGACCCCGTGACCCTCTGTTCCAGCTGCTGTGGCGATTACGACCCTCCCCGGCTGAAACTCAACACTGTCTTTTGTTTCAGCCGGTTTCGAGGTGTCCCTGGACGCTCTCCATCTCGCACAGAGATCAGGTTTACGCACACACAGCGTGGAGTTTGTTTCTGTTCGGTGATAAGACACAGAGAGCTGTTTAAGCTGTCATGTTTAACTCTTATCTGCTACATCGTTACATCAGAACTAGTAACACACACTCATTAGCCACGATAAACGCCCCCTCAGGACACCGAACGCACATGTATGTAAACATACGCACGCCACTCATGTGTCCGGCGGGCTTATAGGTAGGGAGGGCAAGGTCAGGCCTGCTTCCTCAGCGTGGTTGGAGTTTGAAAGGGTAAAAAGTAATTTCCAAGGAATGGAGGGAGGGAGGCACTAAAAAAGCCGAAGAATTCAGAGGCAATTTAAAAGCAGTGTGGGAGAGGGGGATGAGAGGGAAAAAAAGAAGAAAGAGGAGGCATGATGGAAAGTAAAAGAGAGGTTGTTATTTCTCTCTCTCTCTCGCTGTTGTTTTTTAGGGACTAGTCGGGCCACAACCTCCAAGGAGAGAGAGAGATAGAGAGATAGAGGGAGAATAAATCAAACAAACCCTGAAGGCTAGAAAGGAGGGAGGAAAGACGAGAGGAGAAGTGTGGGTAATGATGGAGGGGGGAGTTGAGTGGGCGACGGAGAGGACGAGAGGGTGAGCGCGAGCAGGGGTGGAGGTGGAGAGGGGGAGTAGAGGATTGCAGGGCTCAAGGTAATCTGGGGAGTTAATGCAGCTTAGCAAAGCAGAGAGAGACCGAGAGAGACCGAGAGAGAGGGAACACAAAGTGGCAGACAGTGCGAGCAGCAGAAAGAGAGAGGGCGTAAGAGACAGAGAAAGACAGACGGAGAGAGAAAGGGAGGGCCGGAGAGAGTGGGAGAGAGGAGATCTTGGGGAAAATGGAATGCTGGGTGGAGAGGGGAAGCAAACACGCAGGGCTTTGTGCTAAAAGCACGACTCTGGGGAGGGTGCGACCGACGCTAAATCCAGAGCGCAGGCCAGAAATCAGGGTTTAAAGAGCAGCCAACAGGACCGGCCCTTTTTGGACGTCCACTCTGAGAGCCAAGCACACGTACACATGGTCTAAAGTGAACCTGATGGTGAACTGAGAAAATTGATCAGCCGTAAATAGTTTTTAACTATTGCTTAATTTACAATGCATTACCACATGTTGTCATTGTTATGTGACCTTCCAGCATCAGTTGTGTCACTTCACTGCCATTCACAACTCCTCACCCGTAGTCTCATGAGGTAGTAAAGTTTCAATTGACACTTCGCCGGGAGTTTGATTGACAGGCGATCTAACCAATCATAACGCAGAATCTGCTGTTTTGTCCGACAAAGCAGTCAGGGGAGTTAGTAGATGTACTGACGTCTTTCCGCGGTTGAAACAACATTCCTTCTGATGTTCATTCACGTTTATTTGATGCTATAAATTAACTAGTCGGTTCACGAGCCGCTTGAACTGAGTCGCTACAGCGATCCGTGTATGACACATTTAAGAGCCACAAAACGGTATTTATTGTTTACATTTCTTTAAAGTTACAAAATTTGAAATTTGAGACTTTGTTTCATATCAAAAGTAACCTGCTCTGTCTTGTCTGTCGATGCGCTGTCAGTGTCCTCTTTGCTCTGCGATGTATTTTTCACTGTGTGAGAACATGATGTGTGGCATTAGAGCGGCATGGCTGGTCATGGATACAGACAGTGAATGAATTGGTAAAGTGAATGACTCAATGACTCACTTGCAAAGACAGTCACTAGTTTTGTTCCTGAATTAATCCATTTTTGAACAGTCTGAAATGTACAAACACAGACAAGCGGTGCGATACAAACATTGAAAAGTCCCAGTGCTGTTGGACTGTTATATCAGCACTCTTGCAATGCTGCTCGGCCAATCAGATTGGAGGACTGGAATATAATGGAATTTTAAAGCTATTTTCTTCCTTGTATATTTGTGACAAACAAATCATTTTCAGCATCATATGCGAAATGAGTCTCTATCTCGCTTTCTGCAACTCCAAACATGCATTTCCTAATGTATTCATAGCTTAATGGTAGGAATTTTGGAACACTGGAGTTCTGGATAAACCTCTGATGATACATTTTTCAATAAGGAAAAATTTTTTTGGAAGTCTTCTTTTATAGGCCTACGTCGTTGCGTTTCTTACATCAGTGAAAGCTATCAGCTATCATTCTTACAGTTCAATTTAAGCCACATATTATGTTACAAATCTTTATAAAGCTACCAGCCAAATGGAGTTACTCCAATTTTTTTACTTGCCAAAGGCAATTTTACTCACATTTGGAGCTTAACGACTGTTAATTTTGGACCCTGAACATACACATCACAAAAAATTTTTACACAGTAAGTTTCCACACAGCTGATAGACGTTGGATTGTGTTGTACCTGTGAGGAATGTCTGCTGACAGACACTTTGAATGAGGTTAAATTAATGTAAATTTGACAGTAATGTTGACGACATGGCCTAGTGGTGCATTTCTGTCCATCTGATTTCCAAATTTGATTGTGACTCTAGTCATTTTCTGACCCTTGCACAACTTTTGACTTTAATACCAGGCGTAAAGTTGGCCTGTGTATGCGTCCCATCCCACATTTACTGTATTTCTGACTCATCATGAACTGTATCAGCTCAGCTGTATGGCCATATCCTTGGTAACTTCTGTCTTGGGCGATGAAGAACACAGGAGCCAGAAGAAAGAGCTCAGAGAGAGACAGTGATAATTAAGACGTAAAGTGATTGGTACAGACGTAAAGGTCTGCCATAAGAGTGTAGACAGACTCCAGGTATGAGGCCAAATGGAAAGCCTGAGGAGAAATGAGCAGGAGGAAGACGCCACGTCTTCAGGCATACAAGACGATCAGACAGAGTCCTTAAAGTCAGATTATCTGACACACGATACAATTCCAAACAAAAAGAAAACCTCAAACGTTGTCATCAGCAGCGCTGAGTAGGTCAAAGTCTACTTAAGGTTTTAATAAGATCATTAGAAATTATTCTGTTGACTGATCATTCATGCACATATTCCCGGTTCCGCAGGTAATTCAGCAGCTGTCAAAACATGCTATACAACTTCACACCAAGCATGTCCACCGTGTGACCGACGTACAGTCTGCAGCTCCACATGGTCAGTGGAGCTCCATGGCAACAGGATCTCATGTAGAGGCTTCTACATTTCAACTCAACACAGTTGAAGTGAGCACGAGAGCCAACAATGAACAATGAGAGATGACGGGATTGCACGTGATCCCAAAACCTTAATACAATTCGCCGCAAGGTTTCCGCAGGTATTCTCGCCGCTGTCAAAACACGCCATACAACCTCACGCCAAACGTGTGCGCCCATCACACATGGTCACTGGAGCTCCATGGCAACAAAATCTCATGAAGACGTTCTATATATCAAGACAGTTCTTAAGTAAACGCAAGAGTTCATTAGAACTATGAGATTCGTCGTGATTGTGTGTGATCTGCTGGAATCTTAATATAACTCTGTACAAGGTTACCGTGACTGACGTGCCAATCTAAAATGGAACAATAAGGAGGTTTTCAGGAGGGGGGAAGAGTGGGAAAGAGAAAAGAGAGGGGACGAAAGCAAAAGAGAATCGGAAGCTTCTTATTCCCTCTCGCCAGAGGAGAGTTGGGTCGTTGAAATTAATTGCATGCGATCAAATCAGCAGAATCAAGGCAGATTAAGGAGGTGCCCTCCTCTAGAGTATGATGGACGGAGAGTTAGAGACTCTGGGTCTTATTTAAGCGAGCTGACGTGTCACTTCCTCTTCCACTTGCGGTGGGGCTCACAGAGCTGGCCCCGTTGACATGTGGGTAATACGCCACACAGTTACACACACTCTCTCACTCATCAAAACGCATCAGAGCAAATGACAGAGCGTGGAGGAGAGAACAAGACTAGGGCATGAACAGAGAGAACTGAACTAGAAAAGAGGGATGAGAGAAATGTATGACAAAATCTATTTAGCCAGCTGTTGGGGCTGAATGGTTTGGGAAAAAAACAAAACAATTGTTTTCCCACCAAAAGATTTTTAATATTTTTCCCTGCTGAACAATCAGTAACAAGGTATACAACAGTACAACCCATTAAACGGACTGATGTCCTCATCCTTAAAGCCTCATTTTCATTCAAGTTCAATTAAATATGGCATTTAGCCTGAACTATGGTCCATAAATAACACTTTGACATTAGTTGCTAAGCTAACAACACGATCTCATAGGTCTAACAAGCATGCTAACAGCACACACAAATACAGGTAAAATCTCTATGATATTATTAGACTGAACTATTTTTGTCAATTCTTCTCAGTTCTGAATGTAAAATAAGTATATAGTAATTTCTACTTCTACTTCATTTTGAGTTTTTCCATTTTCTCAACGTAAAGGGTTAGTTCACCCAAAAATGAAAATTCTGCCATTAACCCTTTAAGACCTGAAGGCTTTTTTAGAGTTTTTTTTTTTTCTGAGCGACACACACAAAAGTAAAGACTCATAACTCCAAAACTGTAGCAGGGAGAGTCAAAAGGTAGGTATCATTTGATAGAGCACTTTTTAAATTTTACATTACATACATTACATTTGGACATTTTCTTGCTGAGAAACAGCTGATAAAAGACAAAAAAAATATATAATTTTTTTAATAATTTTTCTTTTTTTTTAATTTGACATGGAATAACTCAGGAACGCAATAAGATTGGATAAAAATAATTTTTTGGTGATGCTCTCCTACATGTGAGCTGCATCTGGTTCAAATTTCGTGGTGATAGCATAAAGTATAGTTTAATAAATTGTTATTAATTTTTTACGCAGCCAGGTGGTGCCAACGGGCGGTAAACTCCGGTTTAGAGGCACTTCTCAGCACTTGTTAGGAGTTTTTCAAAATGGTTAGATGCATTAGAGATTCTAAGCTTTACAATGATATCTATTTTGTGTTATTCCACGTTGGAAAACGAACATGGATGGGTCCGGGAACATTGGATACACACTTCATCCCTGAAAGATGAGAGACATGTTTTTAGCCAAGTATGTTAAATCCTTCCGTGAGTAATATCTTGTGATTAACGCAATATATTATGTTGATTTTGGATTGATTTTAATCTTGAGAATCTGCTTTAAATATTGATGTGCCATTTTTTATGATCTGTGCATTTTTCATGAAGTTATGAGCACGTGAAATATACATATTTGTATTCAGTTAGCGGCTGTGCTATTTTTGTTGTAAACGCATATTACTCAGATTTATTAGAGGGTGAAAACAATGCAACAGAAGCATGTTGGAGGCTTGATATGAAAGTTTAAAGTCTCTGGTTTTGTATGCAAAAAGAGTTTTTGTGCTACCTATATGGATTCAATTTTTATTGGCTCTTAAAGAGAGACACGCAAATAGGAGCGCCGACGTTCCAACCGGTCTTAAAGGGTTAATTACTCACACTCATGTCGTTCCAAACCCGTAAGACCTTCGTTCATCTTCGGAACACAAATTAGGATATTTTTGATGAAATCCGAGAGCTCTGACTCCTCCATAGACAGCAATTTAATTACCACTTTCAAGGCCCAGAAAGGTACTAAATACATTGTTAAAATAGTCAATGTGACTACAGTGGTTCAACCTTTATGTTATAAAGTGACAAGAATACTTTTTGTGCGCAAACCCAAAACAAAAATAATGACTTTATTCAACAATTGTGTGCCTGTGTGTTGTGTGCCTTAAAAAAAATCTAGGAAGCCTTACTAGATTTTTGTAATGAATATAAGAGAAAAGAAGAAAGACAGTATAAAGGGAGGCACAAAGGAGATGGAAAGACACAGAGGGAGTGCAGGCGACCAGAGGTTAGAAAGAAAATGAGGGAGAGGAGCTGGTAAAATGAGGAAAATAGCAAATGAAGGAAGGAGACATAATTGACCTCATAGTTGTAATTCCTCAGAAGAGAAGGAATGGAGGCTGGAAGTGGTGGAAAAATAGAGGGATAGGGAAGGATAGAGAGGATGGATGTGGAGAGAGAGGGGGAAAGAAATGGACTGTTTGGGAGGACAGAAACTGCCGCTTCTTCATGCGGTCTCAGGAATGCAGGACGGGTGGATCTGAGTGTGTTCTGGTGGGTGTGTGTGTGTGTGTGTGTGTTTGCCCGATAGACCAGACAGGAATCCCTAACCCCCACAGACTCTGGAGCCAGTTATCAGAGAAAGAGGGGCCGGGATGTCCCAACTTTTATCTCTCTTTCCCTCTTGCTCCCCCTCCCTTTTTTTCCAGTTCTCCCTTTTTTTACATCCTCCTCCTTCTGCCCCTCTTTCGCCATAATTGTGCCAACAGAAAAAAAGAAAACAAGGAGGATGTGGGGTAAAAGAATGAGAGTGAGCTCGAGGCGAGAGGAGGACAAACCTTGAAGTGAGACTGCTTCAAGGTTGTGGTGAATTCTTTTACAAAGCCAAACACAGAACAGAAAGAGACATCAGACTTTATCCTGTTTCTATATTCTAGTGGATGGCCATCTGACATACTCTATTCTGATTGGGCAGTCGTGGCATTCTGAATGTTTTTCTGTAATGACACTGAAACTTCTTTAATGAAACTCTATGACTGTTGTCCCAGGCAACCGATTTCCTTCATAGCTGTGCTAGTTTGTTATCACTCTGTGGTCTTAATCAAATAGTTAATAATTATGTGTACAAATAATGATTTAAACTCAAATCAATAATTCATGTCTATTAATTGGAAGTGCAAGTTGGCAAGGTTTAACATCAATAGTGACATTCACTCTGATAAATGATCGCCTGTAACCACGGGTACACCATTAAGCCTCGTATTCATCTACGATGAAGAGCTGAGCCAAAGCCCACCTCAGAATTACCAATACAAACTTCCTCCACAAGTAACTTGCAGTTTTACACCTTAACCACTAGAGGGCCAAATCTTCTGTAATGCAGCTTTAAAGTAAAGTACGTTCTTAACACTAAATC
>RJVU01029436.1:1300093-1321577 GCA_003731715.1 Anabarilius grahami
AACTTGTAAAAAAAAAAAAAAAAAGACTGTGATGCAGTAACTTAGTCAGTTACTCGACAGATTAGCCAGTTCTGAGAGTGGTCCGCAGCTCCCCCGGCCTGGCTCCAGCACTATTTCGGTGGAAAGGGGTGTGTGTTTGTGTGTGCAGTTCCTGCCGTGAGGTCCTGATTGTTTGGAGCCGAGCTGGTGATGAGCCCAGACCTTCCATACTGATCGCCTCAGGGGAAGGACGGTGACACCTTTCTCATTCTCTCTCTCACCTCACACAATATTTCTGAAAGAGAAAGGTGGTGGTGGTGGGGGGGGGGCAATCTGCTGGCTTCCTGCCGTTTTCTCTGAAAAAGCAGCCTTTAACTTTACACCGCTGTCATAGAGTGAGCTGGTCCAAAAAATCCACTTCGGTACAAGAGTATTCACAAAGAAAACCACAATGCTGCTCTTACTGTGTGTCTGAGTTTGAATGTGTGTGTTGGTGGGCATGAAACAGAAGCCAGGGAATGCTTCTGATGGTGTGAAGCTCACACCCAAAGATACTGCATCTCTTCAAGGGCATACCATCACACACACACACACACACACACACACACAACTGCTGCAGTCCATTATTTGAAAGAAAACAGAAGTGACACTGAATTGGTGGGGCACAATTGGGGACATACAAGAGATTTGTACACTCCAAGCATCACTATTAAAGACCCCCCTCACACACACACACATTTACCTAGATATCTACATAAATACATACCGTAGACTTCAACCATTTCCATTCATCTCAACTGCAATTGCTTGGCTGGTGCAGAAAGTATATAATTTGAAAACTGCCATCTTTGTTCATGGGTACTCAGTTCCGGACACTCACTTTTTTTGAGCCAGCCAGTTATACCCCCTTTCCACCAGCACGAACCAGGTGCTAGTTCAGAGCTAGTGCTAGTGCCAGTTCGGCTTCTCGCAGATCGATCGGCGCATGACATCAAAGCACCGCGAGAACAATCCAAAAGTACAAGGAGTCGTATGCTCTCAAAACGCTCCCGCGGCACTCCGATGTCACCCGCCGAATCGGTCCGTGCTGCTCCGATGCATCTCGAACAAGCCTTCCATCAACAATGGCGGACGTTTCGCTACTATTGATGCTCATGGCTTTGCGAACCTACATCGGCATCCAAACACGGCTCGCCGTAATTAAATAAAAAATGGCGGTCGCAAGTTTCTTGTTGGTCACGATAACCCTGCCCCTAGCCCCTGACGCAAGCGGTTCTTACTTCTAGCCCAGCAATGTTTTGGTGCTACTTACGAACCACTTTTCCTGGTTCGGAGCTGGTGCTTTGGGTGTCGAAAGAGAAAGAACTGATTGAAACTAGGCTCTGGCTCCGAACCAGCACTCAAACTGCCTTGGTGGAAAAAGGGGTATTATAAATGTCATATGACTAGTACTTAAAAAAAGAAAAGAAAAAAAAAAGGTATACTGCCCACCCATAGCCTAATGAAATATGTTATTTTTATTCAAGCAAATTTTTGAATAGCCATCAATGGAGAAAGATGCTAAACCAAATGATGCTTATTGTTTGTCTGGATCTATTAACTTCAAAATACATTAAAAATTAAATGAATATTAAGAGGAAAAATAAATATTAAGAGATATGTGTTATTACTTTTTATTTCATTGTTGACTTTAAACTTGTTGAAAATTGTATAAAAAAAAATTCCCAATCTTATGAACTTGACTAACCTAAACCAAAATCCTATTCCTCCTCCTTAAGAAAAATTACTTATGTATGATCCACTTAGTAGTTTACCTAGGGCACACCCATTTATCTAGCTTCTGGGGATAATTTGAATGCCTAAATATAGGTCCCCCCTCACACATATTCCACTGCTCTATGATTTCACCTGTGAGGACATATGACACGCATATAGCACGTCTTGCAACACACCAATGGCATCATCATCTGTGCACACATAGCTGTGGTGTTGTAGCTACAGTTCATGCATCAGCCATTGCCCACTTTTACACACACAGACATAGGAATTTCCCCTTGCACCTTTAACGCCCTCTCCCCTAAACCTCTCCTTATTTAGGAGCGAGGGAGAGCAGGGTGCAGCCACAGGGAGGAGGCGAGGGAAGGGCAAGACAAAGGGTGGAGGATCGAAAAGAGTAGGAGAGGGTGTGGGGTTGAAGAATGAGTTTGTGTGTGAGGAAGGGAGATTTTGCCCTCCCACGCCGGTTGTGTGAGTGTGTATGTGTAGCAGGGCCAATCCGACACACCCAGAGGGCAGCGAACCTCCACATCCTGCCCGGGGCGTCCGTTTGTCCAAACAGCTCACTTCTTCCTCTTCTCTACTCTCTCTCTCTCTATGTTCAAACCAGTCTGACTGGAGGGTAGAGAACCGGAGAGGGTGGGGGTTTGTCTATAAAGAACAGAAACCCCCCGTAAAACCAGAAGAGGAAGAAAAAGCCACGGAGTAAAATACAGCAGAAGAAAACAAACAGCAGGGCGTTGTCCTGCCCTGAATAGGGAAGTTTGATGGTTTGGTGGTGTTCTAACCCCTTTACACACTCTCAAAACACACACACATGCACCTCTTACCCTCTCTGTCCACAGCAGTGTGCTCGGAGCTTGTGCACCGCGATGACAAGAAGTACAGTAAGGAGATCTGAACCTGTATGCAACCAAAGTCTTTCAGAGTGTCTAAACACTAGACAAGCCAAAAGATATATCCTGTCAGGCCTATAATCATGTCCCAGAATGCTCTCCTCTCTCTCCCACCGTGTCTCTCAGTGATCAGTTTTTAGAGTGGCTACCAGCTACAGTCATCACAGACTGCTGCAAATCTACTGATTTCAAAATGGGATAGAGCAGGGGTGTCCAATCCTACTAGAGTTTAGCTCCAATCTGCCCTAAAACACTTGCTTAGAAGTTTCTAGTAACCCTGAAGACCTTGATTAGCTATTTCAGTAATGTCTAATTAATAATGGAGCTAAACTCTGCAGGAAAGTGTCCCTCCAGGAGCAGGATTGGACACTCCTTTGATAGTGCATTCAGTATGGTACGCAATTTTTGCCATTTCCATTGTCAGAAGTTGTGAATGGTACCCTAATTCCGAACCGTACCGTAACACTTTTTTGCGACCCTTCCATTGGGGTACCTAGCACAATATTTCGGTACTAAAGGGTGGAGCTAGACTCACTGCAGAACATTGATTAGTTGACAGAGATGATGATGATGATGATGATGATGACAGAGATGATGACAATGACAACACAAGAGGCACCATTTTTTTTTTATAAAGTTGAAACAATACCGTTTCTTCTCTTGACAAACAGCCACATGCAGAGAAGCAAGAACAAGATCTGCTGTATGTCCTCCATTGTTGTTTACTGTGTCGCTTTCTTCTTTGCGTGAGAATGATATCGATCGCTACTTTCCGGCATACACCATGCCTATCAAGTAAGGGTACAGAGGCAGTGGAAACGCAAGCCTGATCAGAGTTTACCGTCCTGAATCGTACTGAACTGTCCTGTACCGCTCAGTGGAAACGAAGCAAACGACTCCAACCCTGTTCTTGGAAGCTCCCCAACAGGACACATTTTGGATGTCTCCTTGATCAAACAAACTTGTCAAACTTGTTATTAGAGACCCTAAGATCTGAAATGATTGGGTCAGATAAGAAAAACCTCAAAAATGTCTACTATTGGAGAGTTCGTGGAACAGAGTTGGTAATCACTGACACAAAGGAAACCTGCAAGGATTCTCTAAAGCAATGCTACACCATCCGACCAAAAGTTGTAGCTGTTGCTGTAACACAGGGGTGTCCAATCCTACTCCTGGAGGGCCACTTTCCTGCAGAGTTTAGCTCCATCACACCTGCATGGAAGTTTCTAATGATCCTGAAGACCTAGATTAACTGGTTCAGGTGTGTTTAATTAGTGTTAGAGCTAAACTCTGCTGGAAAGTGTCCCTCCAGGATCAGGACTGCTGCAACACAATTGGATGACATCTATTGACCCGTGAAATTTCAAAAAGTTCAGGGGTCCAGAGTCCAGGAGTCCAACGGGTATCGGCTGTGCTTTCAGAAATCCAATTTGCCATATTCCTAGTTGATTTCAGACTGATCCAGCACTTTCCACACTCTTGAAATGGATCCTTATGCATTCCTATCTGTCCAGTGCTTCAAGCTTTCTCCAGTCTCTAAATACCATTAACTGATCAAAACATGTCTGTCACAAGTGTGGACAGGCCCTCTCCATTAAAAAGGTAAGAAACACAAAAAGAACTTTTGAATAATAGCAGGACAATCCCCGTCACCCCCACTGCATCCGGAGATCAGCTTTGATTCTGATGGTGAGCGACGAGAGCAAAGCACTTTCCCCCACCCTATGTATTGTGATTAGTGGGATTATCCTCCATTAAACAGCCCACCAACATACTAAGAGGCTTGTCTTATTGTGCGCCCCTCAAGATGTCTATTACTTTCCAATAAGCCAGTTGAGCATGGTCTTTCCTCAAACTGGTTAATGTAAGGAAATCTTTACTGTGGGTGAGGACTTATTTTGGCCTGATTCCAAACAAGTGCTGGTGCTTTTCACAAAAAAAAAAACAGAACCATGGCTCAGTAGTTACTAGGGGTGTAACGATACATTGATATGGATCAATACATCGATCAAATGTCTAACCATATGATGTATCGATGCAACGTGTAAAAAAATATATACATATATATATATATATATATATATATAAGCAATAAGGTATGAGAGGCTGTGCTGTATTGTGAATAAGTCACAGCTGAAGGCCGTTGTTAGGCACGACGTGAAGCGGAGTGTCTTTATGAGTGTGTCAGTCAGTAGCGAAGACTTTTACATTGAAAAGACTGAATTGTTGTGAACACGGAACAAGACGCAACTGACAAATGCTTTGACTAGTGCTGTCAGAACCCCTTAACTGTTAAAAGGACAGGATAATACATCGGACCTTTAATCAGATTTTTTATTATGAACATAGGAACATAAACTCGCTCACTCGATCTTTTTCGCACAATACTCTTCTACATAATACAGTAAGCTTAAATGAACAATATCAAAAATATATGTTTTTTTTAGGGAATTTTTTGCCTTTTTATATTGAGACAATGGTAGAGGAGACAGAAAGCGATAAAGGAAGAGAGAGGGGATAAAATCAGGAAAGGACCAGATCACAAGCCGGGACTCGAACTCGGGTCATACGAAGTGCTGTTGTGCGATGTTGCCTGATGCCTGATATGTCGCCTGATGCAATTGGGATGGAGCCTGAATGGCAGAGATGGGCATTGGGCTACATTTATTACTAATACAACTCAGGTGTTGGGAAGGGGCAGATCTGTGATCTGCTGAGTAGCTCAGGCATTCTGCTCCAAGGGCAGGGGGTGCTGACGTTTTGGAAAATGACATCGCTATCATCGTCATTTTCATTGGCCAAAGCCGAGACACCGTGGTGCGTCCTGGCTTGAGGCACCTCTTGGTTTTAGAGGCCAAAGTGTCTATATATAGTGCATGTGTAAATGATTCTGGGAGGGGTCGTTACTCAGAGACTAGAGCACTGAAGCAGGAGGGAACTCCACCGCAAGGAACTCTGGATTTTTCTGCTCATGATAAAGTCCAGAGTGTTCACTTTCAAAGAGACTGACAGTGAGACACAGAGGTGGGAGGTGTGGAGGAGTGACAGACATGTCATTTCCAAGCAGAGAGAGCGAAAGAGAGACAAGGGCAGTGGGAAGAGACCTAAAAGCAGTAAGTGAACCTGAAACCTGAACAACAAAAACAGAACAAATTAAAAAAGGTTAGATAAATTATAAATTGACCAACAACACAGAATAAAGGAAGATAATTTCCTGCTATACACTCACAACACTTATTTTAGTTAGTTCACCCAAAAATGAAAATAATGTCATTTATTACTCACCCTCATGTCGTTCCACACCCGTAAGACCTTCGTTCATCTTCGGAACACAAATTAAGATATTGTTGATGAAATCCGATGGCTCAGTGAGGCCTCCATTGAGAGCAAAGCCATTGAAACTCTCAAGATCCATAAAGGCAAAAAAAACAAAATAACGACTTGTCAACAATATATAGTGATGGGCCGATTTCAAAACACTGCTTCAGAGCTTTACGAATCAAATCAGTGGATCGGAGCGCCAAAGTCACGTGATTTCAGCAGTTTAGCCATTTGATAGGAGATCCGAATCACTGATTCGAAACAAAAGATTCATAACGCTCAGAAGCTTCATGAAGCAGTGTTTAGAAATAGGCCCATATAGATATTGTTGAAAAGTGTTTTTTTTTTGCCGCACAAAAAGTATTCTTGTCACTTTATAATATTAAGATAGAACCACTTGACTCACATGAACTGTTTCAAATATGTTTTTAGTACCTTTATGGATCTTGAGAGTTTGAATGGCTTTGCTCTCAATAGACGCCTCACTGAGCCATCAGATTTCATCAACAATATCTTAATTTGTGTTCCGTAGATGAACGAAGGTCTTATGGGTGTAGAACGACATGAGGGTGAGTAATAAATTACATTATTTTCATTTTTGGGTGAACTAACCCTTTAAAAGTTAGGGAAATTATTGACTGTGGTAATTAACAGTATGTCACACAAGTAGTAAACTGAACTTAGGTTGAAAAAACCCCCAAAGGATTCCCTTTCAGAATCAGGCAAATAAGCTGACTTGGTGGCCCTCTTGGTAACTCCCTGGGGCAGCTATTTCCAACTGATGCAAGTACTACATGAGAGAGGAAAGTCCTAAATCTCCAAAACGGAGAGCAGGATTGACCGCAAAACAGTCAAGTTACTTCAGTTCAAATCAGAAAAAAAATATATATATTTAATGCCATGTCAAATTGGTAAAACTTGTTTTTGCACAACTATTTTGAGATTTGCATTATCTATGTATAAATGATGCATGTGAGACCCACACAAAAGGTCATCAACTAGACAACTATTTTCCAGGATGTTCAAATTAATGTACATTTTAGAGACAAAAAAACAAGCAAAGATTGGCTCTTTAACTGAATGGCAAGACTTCCTTTCCAACTATATTGAGCATTGCGATTTCTTCCATTCCTTCCAAAGTGGTCAGTTTCCTCATTATATTTTCTCTGGATTCCTTTAACCAGTATAAGTACTTAAGCTAAACGTTAAAAATGCTATACCCTGGCCAATTAATAACTTATTACGTGGCCTGTTTCACCTTACTGTGGTTGAAGACTTGTTCTAGCGAGGGAGGAACAGAGGGAGACTGAGGAGAGAGGCGACAGAATGGCATGGAGCGAGTCCGAACACAAGAACTCTGTCTGACAGTCCGACATGACGCCTTACCCCAGAACAAACAAGCATTCAGCTACATTGAGGGGCAACCCAGAATGCCATGGGGGAGACAGAGGGAGAGAGAGAGAAACAAGAGAAAGAAAGAGAGAGAAGAGTGCCGTGAAGGTCATCTGGTGGGATGGAGAGTCTCAATCAAAAGAAAATAAGGAGGCACATCAGATGAGGGAAGAACACTGAACAAAAAAAAATTACTATAAGGAGTGAGTGATTAAAGAAAGAAAGGTGTTAAGAGAGGTGGTTAAACTTCTTTTGTAAAAGTTCAACTTGTGAAATATGAAGTCTATTTTGGTTTTAGTGGAGAGGGAGGAAATACGAAAGTAGATTTTTAAACTGGGAGAATGCGACGAGGGAGGGGGAAAATCCAGAGGTGTTCAGGGTGGGAGGGTTGAGATCTGTTCCCGATGTTTTAAATATTAAAGCTATTTCAGGTTTAATGAGGTGTAAATACTATGGGGAGAGTGGTAAGAGGATGGGGGTTAAAGGGGCCTCACTCTCATTATTTCAAGCGCACACCTTTTGACTATAGAGACCCAGAGAGAGAGAAGTGAGAGCGAGTGTAAAAACAGAGAGATAGAGCTGATGAGCTGGGTAAAAGACAGGACTGAGAGCAGGATGAAGACACAATCGAAATGGCATAATGTGAATAATGAATGAATGAACAAAAGATTGAGGGAGTGAAAGAGTGAGTGAATGATGAGTGGAGGGTGCATAAGTGAATAAATGAACAAACAAATGAATGAATTAATGAGTCAGTGAATGAATGATTAAATGTATAAAGTGCATAAATGAGTGAGCAAATTAACGGGTAAGCTACACTCTAAAAACTGCTGGGTTAAATATGGACAAAACCAGGGATTGGGTTGTTTTCACCCAGCCATTTTTTTCAACCATTTTTGGATTTATTTTTTTAGCCAGCAATATAGTAATATAGTAAAAGGCGTGTTTTTGCTCACCCCCAAATAGGGGCAAATTTGTGGGGTATTTTAAGCTGAAACTTGACCAGACCAGAGACTTATATTACATCATGTGAAAGAGGGCATAATAGGTGCCTTTTAACCCAACCTGCTGGNGAATAAATGAACAAACAAATGAATGAATTAATGAGTCAGTGAATGAATGATTAAATGTATAAAGTGCATAAATGAGTGAGCAAATTAACGGGTAAGCTAGTGAGTGAGTGAATAAATGAGTGAATGAATGAGTCTGTGAGAAAATGAATGAATGAGTCTGAGAAAGGGAATGAATGAGTCGGCAAGAATGAATAAGTGAGTCAGTGAATGGGTGAGTGAGTGTGTGAGTAAATGAGTCAAGTAAAAGAACAAATGAGTCGATGAATGAGTGAACAATTGAGTGGGCGAGTGAATAAATGAATTAGTGAGTGAGTGAATGAATGCATGAATAAGCAAATGTTTGTAACTGTGTGTGTTTTCTTCACTCTGAAATCACATATTCAAATAAATACAGATAACTAAGAAAACATACCCTTCTCTTCTGGTAAAGATTCCCAATTTAAGAACAGAATAGCACATTAACAGTGCAACTTTTGAAAAACGTGAATTATCTAAACATGGGGTTTTTGTCTCGTCTTATGCTGTGGAAGGGGAAAGCCAAGATGACCTTCTTCTCATTTTCCTAGCCTCTTTCTGATCAACCGATATCTTTGCTCATGAACAGATAATCTAAAAAAAAAGTATCAGTGACCATTTCCTAACCAGCCTCAAAAATCCCCCTATAGATAGCATGAAGTTCTCAGCCACAGCAAACCACAGAAACCCCCCTCTTTAACAGGGAGTAAACCTGAAACACGAACAACACTGAAACAAACAAGCCACTTTCACACAGATACCATGACATCACATCAGAGACACATGGGTAAATTTCCTTCTGAAACTTCACACTATGGTGGTAATTTTGTGACCTGAAAAGCGAGTGTCAATGCTAATGCTAACGCTAATGCATACTGTAGTAGCCTCTAGCATCAGACACATGCTGGGGAAAGTCTACTAGCACAATAAGGATTGTTGTTTTAAGGGTCTGTGAGACAGGGAGCTGTGACTCAGGTCTGTGTAACAACCATTGTGGGTTTGTGTGTAAGTGAAGAGCGTTGCTTCTCAATCAAAGGAGTGGTCTGGCTTTCGGAAGAGCTTCTACATTCACATTTTAGAGTGTACACACACTCCTGACGATGAGTAATGTAAATCATACCACACGTAGATGGGTGGGGACAAACTGATACAGCTACTATTAATACAACAAATAACTGTAGGATGATAAGAAGATGAGCACTATATGACAACAAAGAAAGGAACACACGCATCTTTGATAGCAGCACTGCTCCTCTCACAAACACTTTGCTGTAGAATCAGGTTGCTTAATTATACCTTACACAAATAAATGAAAGTAAAAAACACTTCTAGCTACTGAAGCTTGATGTCATGCGCCATTTACAACCCCTAACTATTTTACAAGGTGGTGATTTCACATGAATTTGGAAATGTATGATTTTTAGGCGGAAGCAGCATATCATATGAAAACGTACACAATAAATGAGTTCATTCGAATTAGCCAAAATGTAAAAGTGTTATGACTTATTTCAGAAAGCAATACATAAGCAACACATTTAAATGGCATTGACATTTGAGGGTAACTCTACCACCCCCTTGTTCCTGCCACAGTAACACAAGAACATTAAAGGATTAGTTTACTTCACTGAATGAACATTTCATGATAATTTACTCACCCCCATGTCATCCAAGATGTTCACGTCTTTCTTTCTTCAGTTGAAAAGAAATTAAGGTTTTTTAGAAAAACATTCCAGGATTTTTCTCCATAGAGTGGACTTCAGTGGGGTACAACAGGTGCCGCTTCAAAGGGCTCTACTCAATCCCAGCCGAGGAATAAGGGTCTTATCTAGCGAAACGATTGGTCATTTTCTTAAAAAAATAACAAAGTTATATACTTTTTAACCACAAATGCTCGTCTTGCACTAGCTCTGAGATCCGCACGCATGGCGTAATCACGTTACAAAGGTCATGCGGGACATAGGCGGAAATACCGATCCAGTGTCTACAAAGCAACGTGCTAAGATTAAGTCAAATGCCCTTTACAAAAAAGGGTAAAACAATGATATCGGACGATTTTGAAGTTGGAGGAGAAAATTAGATGAAGTTTTTCGCCCTACCGCAGTACTTCCGCCTACGTCACGTGTGACCTTTCAACGTAATGCGTGGCACGTCGCAGAGCAGTGCAAGACGTGCATTTGTGGTTAAAAAGTATATAATTATTATTATTTATTTTTTTTAAATGACCGATCGTTTCGCTAGACAAGACCCTTATTCCTCATCTGGGATTGTTTAAAGCCCTTTGAAGCTGCACTGAAACTGCAATTTGGACCTTCAACCCGGTGAACCCCATTGAAGTCCACTCTATGGAGAAAAATCCTGGAATGTTTTCCTCAAAAACCTTAATTTCTTTTCGACTGAAGAAAGAAAGACATGAACATCTTGGATGACATGGGGGTGAGTAAATTATCAGGAAAGTTTCATGCAGAAGTGAACTAATCCTTTACGTTTGCACAACAGTTATGTATGCTTCTAATGTGCTGGCTAAACATTTCCATCTCTCTTTGCGTTTCTCCGTGTGAATGAGTATCGTCTACTACACATACTCAAGCACGTGTGGCCTATTGTGTTTTCAGCATCTACCATCTCACTATAAGAGGACACTCCACAAGATTATTATAATTTAATTAAAGAGGTCATGACATGAGAAATCAAATTTTCCTTGGTCTTTTGCCATACAAGAGATCTTTGTATCATTATTACATCCTGCAAGTTCCATAACTCAAAACATCCTCGTCATCATTAAAAAAATCATTTATATAATCACGATGTAAAAAATCTTCGTTTGGAACAAAGGTGGCATGTGACGTCACAGGGGCACAATCATTTGCATACGACTGCCTCTGGAGCAAGACAACAATGCCTACTTTTACATCATCGAATCGTTGTCTCCGCCCACTGGTGTTCAGTCGATGAGCAGCGAGTGGATCTAAAGTAGGCCTAGTTCTTTACAATAAGATTGTGATAATAACAAGATTGCGATGCCACGCAGATGATGTGCTGATCCTGGCTGTGGAAAAACATCATCTTTGCATAAGCTGCCGAAGGATCCCGATGTCAGAGAAAAACGGATACAGTTTATTTTTAACGAACGTCCTCACGTCAGTGCTGACTTGCATGTTTGTACATTTTACCAGCGACTGTTTCGAGAACAAGTCGCGATAGGATACTGGCTTTGCCCAAAAACCTTTGCTCAAAGATCAGGAATCAACTGTTTTGGAATCAACCGGTAATGATAGTTTAATTCATAATGAATAATCCTAGTATTTTTACTTCAAAGAACGCTCTCTTTATAATGACTGAAGCTGTCAATCACACAGCACAAGTTTATCTGGACACTTGCCAAAACTCCCGTTATAGTAACGCTCTTACACTACACAATGAATCTCTTATTGTGTTTGAATTGTGTTTGCATTGTTAGTTATGGTGAAAGCATTTAATGAGAGTGCAGAAATTGCGTTGCAATGATGAGATCACTGCATTCACGTGATCAACAGGATGTCATCTGCTCAATGCTCATCACTGCAACCTTCCATGTGATAGGAATAGATCTAAATATAATGCAATAATCAACACACTTTTCACGATTCGTTAATCTCAACAGTAATAGTAAAAATGTAGTAAAAGTATTCGAAAGGATTCCATATGTAATACTTATTTCAATTGCAAAGATGTCAGCCAATCGCAGCAGTGGTTGTTTAAGCTGAAGTCTCGCAGCAGACACGCCCCTTCAAACAGAGCGTTCAAATCAGAGGCCTAAAATCAGGGTAGAAAATAGGTATTTATTTCTAAATTATGACACTTATTTGATGGATTAAGATTAAAAGTGTACCTCAGGAAACATTATAAAGTAAAAAAAAAATCTATTTCATGACCCCTTTAAATTAAAATGGAATCCAGAAAAATGCAATGGAAACCACGGAATTCGGGAAACAAATAAAACAGATTTCATAAGGCCCTAAGGTGTTCATGTTATCTAAACAGAATCACCTAGCATATCCTGGTCTGACATGTAGAAGTGTCTCATTTAAACTTAGCAGAATGCAAACAAACAAACAAACAAAAATATATTGATTGTAATATTGTGATGTTTCCTCAAAAGTTGGGAATCTGCATTCTGGGAAACACGCCTATTATGACGCCTGTATATTCTGCATCCAGTTTCAACACCTGCAAACATCTGCTAAACATCCAGTGCGACCTCACATCCCCTCTCTAGAACTGTGATGGCTTCATGCCTCTTGTTTGCCATTGGTCAGTAAGATGCTCTGAGAGGGAATGTCCAGTCATGGCCAATCCATTCAGCAGGGGCCTAAACAAGGGCGAAGTGAAACGTAAGGACATACTGAAGAACTGGTATGCAAATCAGCCCAGTGGCATTATCTGACTCTTATCTTACAACATTCATGCAGAAAACAGTATCAATAAAAAATATGATGATTAAAATAAGATTTTTTAGCAGACGAGAGAAACCGCTAGAAGCAGGACAGCAGTCCTGAGTGTCTTTTTGGTATTGGCTGCTTAATCATGTTAAAAACCATATCCACACACACACACACACACACTCTTTGCAAAGTGCAGATTGAGAAATATCCTGCTGCTAGCCAGAACTTCATACCAAGAGCATGGTAATTTAGATATACAGTTCTATAAACATGCCAACCACCAATTACAAGCTTCATAAAACCATTAGTCTGTGCACAAAGCAACTTGGACATCAGCATCCTGAGATCCCATTTAGTGCTGTCAGCAAACAGCACCCTTAACCGTGCAAACCATTACCCCTGCAACTAGACACTTTCTGTGTCCTTTAACCAAATCTGGGAAAAATCTACCTGGTGATTGAAAATCAACAGACATGGATAGCATGGAAGCTGAAATCACTTATGAAGGCGTTTATATAGAGTCCTACTAATTACTGAATCTCTAAAGCCTCTCTTCTTCTCAATGAGATTTAAACATGCTAAAAACATTTAGACATTTAAACATTTAATCTTTGCTTACTCTGTACAGTCATTCAAAGTCACAATGACAAATAAGTATTTCATGAAAAGTAAGTACAGGAAACTCTTCTTAATGTTACTTATTTATTAATTAAATACAGAATTTATAGTCAAATAAAATGTATGTCGAAGAATTAGGCCTTTCACAAAGATTTCAGCAGTACGTAGCATGTCTGACACACAATGCAAACGCAGCCTCACCGGTTAACGTGGATATCACACCAACAAAGTTTGCTCATCATAATATGAATGCAACTTTCATGAAGTTTTAAATGTATTTGGCCGTTACAGGTCATTATAGATAGTTATATTAGTTGTTCTGTATTACCATAACATTTGCTAATACAGACAAGTACAACTTATATCATGCAATACACAAAAGTAATGACTAGTGAAAGAACTAATCAACTAATCAGTGAAACCCCTAAATTGTGCTACTAAGTTAGGTGTAAAGTAGGGATGTCCCTAGCCGATCTCAAAGATAGGTATCGGGGCCGATTAAGCACTTTTGTAACGAATCACTCCAAAGTCATTTATTTACTCTTAGGGCTGTAGATTTAACGTATTAACAATTAATTAATTGACTTACTCATTTAGAAATTTACCGCCACCTACTGGCAGTTTTAGTTTCTTATTTAGAGTATCATTTCATTAAAAAATTATTTCATATTTCCATATTTCTAAAAAAATTCTGCCATAATTTACTCACCCTCATGGCCGTTGAAGCCTAAAAGTTTGTGTGTAAGAAATTCTATGTTCAACTAATCAAATAAAATAAATAAAAAAGCTACTTTTTGTAATGTCTATTTGATGCTTTTCTCATTTAACACAATAATGACTTTAAATGATCTAAATTTCTTTAAATTATTTTAAATTTCTCTGCCAAATTAATTAGATTAATTAATCACCACATCATGTAATTAATTAGATTAAAAGTTTGACAGCCCTAATATATATATATATATAGGAACTAACCGTTTTATAAAACTGTTTCACCGCTTCACCCAATGGTTCTGTGTATCACTACACAACACCCTTAGCAACCACTCTTAGCAATGTAAACTTTATGTTCTCAATTGATATTGTTCATTGAAGCTGACTGTATTATGTAGAAGAGTATTGTGAGAAAGAGATCGAGTGAGCGAGTTTATTACCTGCATTCAGATTTAGCATTTTCCTTCAGGTCAGTCCTATGTTCATAATAAAAATCTGTTTAAATGTCCGATGTATTATCCTGTCCCTTTAACAGTTAAGGGGTTTTCCCATGACTGACAAGTGCTGTTAAAGCATTTGTCAGTTGCGTCTTGTTCTGTGTTCACAACAATTCAGTCTTTTCAATGTAAAAGTCTTCGTTACTGACTGACGCACTCATAGAGACAGTCTTTGCTGCCATCTAATGGCGTAATAATGTAACTTCTGTTGCTGTTCACGGTCAGGGACAATTTTTTCCGGCGGAAGGAAGGCTTTAGTGAAAGTTTACTTCATGAAAGTTGCACTGATACATATTTTGGGCTTTAATATATGTATTGTGTGGTAACCGTTTTTTAAAAGCAATAAGGTATTTGAGGCTAGTCCTGTATTGTGAATAAGTCACGGCTGAAAGGGTTGCAGGCACTCCGCGTCGTGCCTCAGCTGTGACTTNGAGTATTGTGAGAAAGAGATCGAGTGAGCGAGAGTTTATTACCTGCATTCAGATTTAGCATTTTCCTTCAGGTCAGTCCTATGTTCATAATAAAAAATCTGTTTAAATGTCCGATGTATTATCCTGTCCCTTTAACAGTTAAGGGGTTTTCCCATGACTGACAGTGCTGTTAAAGCATTTGTCAGTTGCGTCTTGTTCTGTGTTCACAACAATTCAGTCTTTTCAATGTAAAAGTCTTCGTTACTGACTGACACACTCATAGAGACAGTCTTTGCTGCCATCTAATGGCGTAATAATGTAACTTCTGTTGCTGTTCACGGTCAGGGACAATTTTTTCCGGCGGAAGGAAGGCTTTAGTGAAAGTTTACTTCATGAAAGTTGCACTGATACATATTTTGGGCTTTAATATATGTATTGTGTGGTAACCGTTTTTTAAAAGCAATAAGGTATTTGAGGCTAGTCCTGTATTGTGAATAAGTCACGGCTGAAAGGGTTGCAGGCACTCCGCGTCGTGCCTCAGCTGTGACTTATTCACGATACAGCACAGCCTCTCATACCTTATTGCTTACATACATATATATATATATATACACCAACTGATACACCAAGTGCACCAAGCACTAGGAAAATACAAGTATCGGATTGGGAGTCGGGAATCAGTATCGGCAGGTACTCGATATTCAATGACTCTGATCAGATCGGGGCAAAAAAACTTGATCGGGACATCCCTAGTTTAAACAAAACAAAACCATATGGAGCTACAAAAAACTAGCACTTTGTTCGCGACTAAGTTTTGGATTTTGAGGACAAACCTGTCTTCCTCAACTCCTCAAAAATCCATGAATTCAGTAGGAAAATTACAGCCGAGTCCAAAACCCGGAGCAGGGCATGAGGGCTTTCCCACATGTCCTCTTCCTCTCACCCCGATCTGACTCGCCCAAGCCTGAGCCTGTATTGTGTACCAAGCAATATTCTCATCTTCACTGAGCATCGAGATACGGCCCATATTATCAAATGACATCCAAAGCAATTTGCCGTTTTTCCAAGTCCTCGGTTCCTTAGCGGACTGAGATTTACACACGGTTAAGAGGGATGATTTTAGATTTGAAAATGTTTCGATTCCATTTACAATGTAATTAAATTGACCTCAAAAGCTTGACTAGAATATGAGTTTGGCTTATAGGGGCCAATGCATGAGGAATATAAATGTGTACTATTTGTGTTGCACACAAAGGAAAGGGGCGTGATTTTTGTGAGCATGTGTGTGTACGCAGTACAGAGAGCTGGTGTGTACTTAGATGTGTGGAGTCTTGCACTTGATATTTGATCTGTGGGGTTGGGTCAGCAAGTGCAGTTATTTCTGTTGGAGCCGCAGGTAGCAGGGCTGGCAAACAGAGAGGATGAGAGAGTGCCTCGAGAGTTAAGTAGGTAAACTCGCACTAAGCTGTTTCAGATCTCCGCGTATTCCCCTCCCTCTCTCCTTCACTTTATCCCTTCTTCTCCACACTTCAGAAGACCTTGGGGCACCCCCCATCCCAACACACTCGCACACACACATACAATTTAATCCTCATACCGCCACCAAGGTCAATTCAATTATCCTGTTTTCTTAAAGTGTGTGTGTGCCCATTTCACAGTCGGCCTGCACAAATACACCAGAGATTAGAGCTGCCACACTTTTAATGATCTACATACCTATAAGCAACAGTATCCGAGACAGGTAGGGCCTCTTCCCCGCTTGCTAGCGTGATCTGTTCCTTAGCACGGATTTTGTTTTTAGGTTGATGAGGCTGCCTCGCGTCCCATGTGTCTTTCCGATGTTAATGAGGAAATGAGTTTTTTCAACCCCAAATTCCCCACCTCAATCTGTAGTTTGTCACGCCGCTATACTATTAGTGTTACAACAATAATTTTCATCTTCATCAGAGTTCTATTTCTATCTGGGTTTGAATTATACAATCAAACACGGTGGGAAAGTATTCCAGAAGATCTGACTCTCACGGGATCGATGAGGCAGTGCTTGCATGTGCTAAAGTTGCGTCCAAAATCGCTTACTGTCTGAAAGGCACTATATTTGATGAGGAATAAGCTTTGTGAGTGTTAAAAAGTATGTTCCACATAGTATGTATGTAGTATGAATGTAATCCGGATGTACTACATCTGCCACCGACTGCGTCAGTAGCACGCTTTTTTGCCATAAACAAATCCTCTCCCATGGCCTCATAGGACAGTAAAGTTTCCATTGGATGCGCACAATCTCGGCAGAAGTAGTAGGTCATCTGGGTACTTTTTGCGTACTACTACAAATTTGGACATACTACTCAACTCATTTCATGTATTGTTTTTCACCTACACTCTTAAAAAGAAAGTTTCCAAAACGTTTTTTTTACAGCAATGCCATTAAAGAACCATTTTGGGTTCCCCCCAAAAAATTTTCATGTAACAGTTAAAAGATTAGTTTACTTTAAAATGAAAATTAGCCCAAGCTTTACTCACCCTCAAGTCATCCAAGGTGTATATGACTTTCTTCTTTCTGATGAACACAATCAGAGTTATATTAATAAATATCCTGACACATCCAAGCTTCATAATGGCAGTGAACGGCACCAATGAGTATGAAGCTCAAAAAAGTGCATCCATCCATCATAAACGTTCTCCACACGGCTCCGGGGGGTTAATAAAGTCCTTCTAAAGCAAAGCAATGCGTTTGTGTTTGAAGAATATCCATATTTAATATTATATTAATTTATAATTAATATATATATATTATAATTTAATTTATAAAGTAAAATATCTAGCTTCCGCCTTACGCTTCGCTTCAGAACGACTTTATTAACCCCCCAGAAGTACGTTTATGATGGATGGATGCACTTTCTTGAGCTTCATACTCATTGTTTCCTGTTCACTGCCATGATAAAGCTTGGATGCGTCAGGATATTTATTAATATAACTCAGTTTGTGTTCATCAGATGGCTTGAGGGCGAGCAAAGCTTGGGGTAATTCTCATTTTAAAGTGAACTAATCCTTTAATAGCCTTTTTTCTTAATGTGAAGAACTTTACATTAAGAAAAATGGGCAGTCGTGGCCTAATGGATAGAGAGTCGGACTTGTAACCCAAAGGTCATGGGTTCGAGTCTCAGGTCCGGCATGGATTGTCGGTGAGGGGGGTGAATATCCAGCGCTCTCTCCACCCTCAATACCACGACTGAGGTGTGACCCTCGAGTAAGGCACCGAACCCCCAACTGCTCCCCGGGCGCCGCAGCAATGGCTGCCCACTGCTCCGGGTGTGTGTTCACGGTGTGTGTGTGTGCTCACTGCTGTGTGTGTGCACTTGGATGGGTTAAATGCAGAGCACAAATTCCGAGTATGGGTCACCATACTTGGCCACATGTCACTTCACTCACTCACTTTTAATAAATAGTGGAACCTTTTTTGAATCGAAAGGTTCCATGGATGTTTAAGGTTCTTCATGGAACCGTAGATGGCAATATAAAAAAAAAAAACTTTATTTTTAAGAGTGTATTATATAATAGGGGAAGATGCATATACAGATGCAGGGTACGTTCCTTTTGCAAGACCTTTCATGAAAGGTCAACAATCGGCTCAATGATGTTGTTAAATGTTTTCCAGTTATTGTATGTGATATGATGACACTAATAAAGTAAGCAATAAGGCGACCAATACAGCAATCCTACCTGGAATGTCCTGGTTGCCGTAGCTCCAGCCAGGGGTGGAGAGCATGGACGGTAGTGGCGATGCTGTCCGACTGTCCCCTTCATTCTGCTGGGTTATGTGCCTGACTGTGTCCTTGTTCTTACGGTTCTTCCTGCGGCCCGAGCCAGGGGGTTGCCAGCCCCCCTCCCCTCTTCCACCTTGCTCTCCGGGTGTGCCTTGTGCCCCTCGGCCAGCCCCGTCTTGCAGATTGGAGGGGGAGACCTGCTCCTCTTTGACCTGGACAGAACGGTAATCAGCAGGCCACAAGGGCTGCAAACAAGCATCCTCCTGGCTCTCATGGCTTTTGGGTTCCTGGTCCTCTTTGCCGTAGTTGCTACTGCCTTCGTGGCAGCTAGCGATGGCCGAGTCTCCAGATGAATTTGCTGGACTAGTGCGCCTGGCCAGCCACGGCGAGGAGCTGCGGGCCGAGATCATGGACGCCAGTGCCTCCGAGGCTCCGCCCACACCAGGCCCCGCCCCGCTTCCGATAGAGCTCACCACGTTACCCATCTCAATATCCACTAGTTCATCTGCGAGCTCGGAGCGAATGCTGATGTCTAGCGCTGCCTTGATGAAGCCGTGACATGCCTGCACAATGTCGGTCATCTGCAGGTAGCTGGCAGCTGACATCACCTCAATCACATTCTTGCTTGTGAGCGCCAAGTGGGCAGAGTACATGAAGTCAAGGATGGTCTTGAAGCCTTGGGCTGTGACGATGTCCAGGTGCGTGATGGTGGCCTGCTGCTCTGAACCCTTCTTCACCTGGCAATAAAGTGTCTTGAAGTAGCGGCTGCTGCCCAGCAACACGTTCTTGTGCGCCTTGAAGATCTTGCCCTCTACGATCACACACACGTCGCACAGGATGCCGTGCTGCCGCTGCTCGTTCAGCTCCCGCAGGAGCTGCCGGTAGTGCGACGTGATCTCCATGTCTTCCTTCCGGTTATTCATTGGACTAACGGGTGGCTGCTTCTCCTGAACAGAGTCTGGCGGAGGACAACACACAATAAACAAACCCTGGTTAGTACAGTTGCAGTAGATGTAGGAATCATACCAAACAGCTTAAACTAGTATACACTTTGTAGATTACCGTGAAACAGTTGGCATTATTTAACAATAAACATTTTAAACAGTGGTATATTAAATTGTTTTAACTCATTATATTCCATGTGAATGGTATCCAGTTATCATTATCAGAAAATCATTTTGACTAACACTAAGCAAAAATACATACAGTATTTGTGAAGGTCATATTTTTGTTAAATCACTTATATTCAATAAATTATTTTCTGCAGTAATCAAGTTTACACAGCAAATTTGGTTTTGATGTGTATTGACAGATCCCAGAATATTTTAGTTAATTTTTGCTGATCAAATAGTCAAAAAAGAGAAATAACAGCTAACATCTGCCAGTTAATTAGTCACATTAGAAATGGAAAATCAGACTGAGAGCATTGCATTGTGGTATACAATAGTGTGTGCAATGTCCTCTGTTGTTTTTATTCTGTAAATACAGGCAATGCACAGTATGCATACTGCAGGAATAGTATAGTAGTATATTAATATGCCAATCCAAACACAGCCATTGGCTGAGCACGAGGCCCACATTAACCCATTTGAAGGCCCAAATAGTATCTGTAGACTTCTTTCCACATTTTTTGCACTACTTTGGGGAGAAATATGCTGGATTGTGTTAAATGTATTTGGTAAAATGTATTCAATTGAGCTGAGAGTACTTCAATGTTATTGCAAGGTCACAGCATCAAATTAGCCAAAATATTTATTAAACGAAGAACACAATTCTGCAGAATCTTGAAGAGTTTTGCGGGCACAGATTGCACGTGGGCAATCAGGAACTAAATGCTTCATTTTAAGGTTTCCAATTCTGTGGCAAACAACTTCAAAATGTTTAAGTAGTGTGACAATTGACAGTCCCTGACATTGCTGTAACCTCTTATGCCTTTTGAAGAAACCTTAAGATTAATATTAAATCAAGTGAAGAATTGCATTTTCATGGAGCGCTGCATCAAAATCTAGAAATTCTCACTCATCACTGAAAACCTGCCTCCAATAAAAGACACCTACCAGCACAAAACCTGACAGAAGAAATTGGCCATAGCTTTGAGTTGTTATTACTAGGGTCTTCTATCTCTGTAAAAAGTCATTTAAGCACTAAATGTCACTAAAATGCCATTCTGAAGCAGGTGACATGCATTGGCCAACTCTGATGGCTTGAGGCTGATTGTCTTCTGGGCTACAGCCATCACCTTTCCTCGCTAAAAATGAATTATCTGTTTGGCAGCTCCATTTTCCACTTTATTATTCAACTAACTCACAAAATGGTAATTAAATGAAACAATTTAGCAACAAAAAAGAGAAAAGTGAGAAGAGGAGAGGCGATGATTGTGTTAAAGTGCTTTACACACTCACTGGGTGATTTTATTTGGCAGCTAATAAAGCGAACAGAGAGAAACATCATGATTAAAGGGTTGAACAGTGAACACCTGAGCATCTCTGCTATAATCATTAAGATAGAGAGATGGGGGAGGAGAGCTAGATGAGGCAATGCATTGTTCTTTAATGTGCACAGAGGAAAGAGAGAATCTATAAACTGGGAAAAGGGGGAAAAGCATAGAGAT
>RJVU01029436.1:1321646-1337846 GCA_003731715.1 Anabarilius grahami
GTTTGCATTGTGACGTTATTTTCATGACAGTTAAACACAATATTAAATCACAATTCTCAGTAGCCTTCAGTAATTTATAAAATTTGCGTTACTGCAATGCAATAAAAAAAAAAATTGCTTTAATTAAAAACCATATTTGTGTGTATACATATCATGGTAAAATTTGCTGTTTTAAGATTTGCTGTTATATACAGTATTATATATTATATATATATATATTAAAAAGACAACACAAGCAAGTGTGCAATGTGGCTAAAAATGTCATGTTTAAACTAAATGCTTGGACCATTTCTGAAAGTCGGTGTCACAAGTAATAATATTGCCTTTATACAACAATTGAATTTGGTCTGTTTTTTTCTCTGCAAACAATCGCTCCAAAAAATACCAAAGCAGAAATGTTGCAAAACCAAGCAATGTACAGTTGTGGCGTTTTGTTCATGAATGATTCAGATATCGGCTGAGCGAATGATTCAATGACTCATTCATAAAGACAATCATTTGTTTTGACAGTCACGGGCTGGGCTGTAAAATTATCTTAATGGTCATAAAAATATGCTTCATCTTCTTTATGGAAAATTGAATCTTTTGATTTTAGCATGAAATATGATCTTTGTAAGATTAACCCACAGAACGATTCATGACAGCCAAGATTTATCTAACTGCCAAGCCATGATTTCACTGACACCCACTGAGGCCCTGTCCCAAATGGAACCCTAAGCCCTCGCGATCTTCCACTGAGTCCACACTTTCATGATGTAATGCAGCTTTGACTGTCGGGTAGAAGTCTGTTGCGGAGCTCAGCAAAATTGCGCATCGAAGGCGCATATCGCGAGCACCCTTCTGAGATCTAAAAGGACAAATGGGACACCTTATGGTCTTGTTAACTGACATGTGCACACGGCAGCCATTGTAAGTCCACAAGAGTGCAAGTTCACATAAAGTGTACCATTTGAGACAGGGCCTGTGATGTGACTTCCTACAGAACATGCACCTATTTTACACATACATACGCAGATATCCCCAATAGGCTTCACTTCCCCACTAGCATCCTCTATGAGCAGCACAGAAGCCGTCCTGGTTGGGGCTAAATCACAGGGACGTGGAGTGTTACCAAATGGGGCCATGATTTGTTTTGTGAGCGTTCAGGCTGTCAGCTCGCATCGGGCCAACTGCAGCGTGACAGCTCCCGTTCACTATAGTGACAGCAGCGTTTGCTGCGGGGCCGGCACACTTCAGGTCATGTTTAGGAAAGTTCCTCTCAACCTGATGGCTTGTAAGATCAAATCAATCCTCTGCCTCTCCCATGTCCACTTGTACAAATACACCTTACTTGGAAGACTGAAAGAAGAAGAGACTGACAGTGACAAGTGACTTTTTTTTCTTTTTAATAGTTTTAAGTTAGCCTCCAACTGCTTCGCTTGAGGCTTTTTTTTATTCAATTGCCTATAATTCCGTCATTCGACTTGTTCTAAAGAACAACCGAACAATGTTGCCGATATAAAGGGATAGTTACACTTTCCTCACACAAACCGGATGACTTTAGAAGACATGGAATATGAGTCGCATAAACCAATTTGTGATACTTTTATGGTTTGTTTTGTCCTTTTTAGGACAATCTTTACATTTGTGTTCCACTTGAGAAAGAAATTTCATACGCTTTTGGAACGACATAAGGGTGAGTAAATCTTTTCATCTATTCCACTTTAACCCTTTAGACCAATTTATTTTTCTCTGACAATGAGGATACGCTCAGTAAATAACAGCAATTCGCACCCCAGACACACCAAATTAGTGAGCTCTTTTCATGTGACTATTCAGAACTTCTTCAACTGTGCAACCAACAATGAATATTAATATCTTTTCATTGGCCGACTGAGTTACATGGCAATCTGGGCAATCGAGTGCAAAACAACAATAAACATAAACAACACAATTGACAGACGTGTAACGCGGCTAAACACTGAATGCAGTTGGACTAATCAGATTTTCTGCTTCACTGGGACTAGAAGGATCTGAAGCTTATTAGACAAAAAGGAAGAGTATGAAAAGAGAAACAGCAGGGTCACATGACCTTAGTGAACCCAACAGAGCCCTGAGCGGAAGTGCAGGTGCAAGACCATATTTTACATTCCACATTTTGGAAAAGGCTATATGAGAGGAGGGAGGCCTGGATTCCAGAGCAATACTTGGAGATGTAAAAAATGTAAAATGCCCATATATGTCTACTGCAATAATAATCAAATTAAAGCATTAGTTCACTTCAGAATTACATTTCCTGATAATTTCATCCAAGATGTTTATGTCTTTCTTTCTTCAGTTGAAAAGAAATTAAGGTTTTTGAGGAAAACATTCCAGGATTTTTCTCTATATAGTGGACTTCAACGGTTACCAATGGGTTGAAGCTCCAAATTGCAGTTTAAGTGCAGTTTCAAAGGACTCTACACAATCCCAGCCAAGGAATAAGGGTCTAATCTAGTGAAATGATCGGTCATTTTCTAAAAAAATTAAAATGTTATATTCTTTTTAACCACAAATGCTCGTCTTGCACTGCTCTGCGATGTGCCATGCATTACGTAATCCTTGCCTGGAAAATCCAGCCTCACCACTGTACCAGCGGATGAGTCTGGTCGGCCATTGAATCAATTCGGTTTCTAGGGCGGAGCAAATCCGAGCAAACAGGAAGCGGAGTAAACCAATCAGAGAAGGGCGGATATGACGTTAGCAAAGCGACAAGAGAGTCAACAGCGAAAAGTAAATAATTAATGTGTTTTTGGTCATTTAAAACTGAATTCACGGCTGAATAGAACAAACTCTCGGGTCTCCCGTGCGCAATCTTTGTTGATATTGAAGGGACTTTCGCCGCACTAGAGTGACGCTGTTTGCGTCACTGAAATAAACGAATCTGATTGCACGGTACGATGAGCATTTGTGGATAAAAAGTATATGCATTTTAATTTTTTTTTTAGAAAGTGACCGATCATTTCGCTAGACAAGACCCTTATTCGTGTAGAGCCCTTTGAAGCTGCACTGAAACTGCAATTTGGACCTTCAAACCATTGGTAGCAGTTAAAGTCAGCTATATGGAGAAAAATCCTGGAATGAAAAAAATCTTAATTTCTTTTCGACTGAAGAAAGAAAGACATAAACATCTTGGATGACATGGGGGTGAGTAAATTATCAGGAAATTTTAATTCTGCAGTGAACTAATCCTTTAAAGATTTTCATGCTTTTCTGATGAGCTAAACAGGATTGTAGGTCGGGACTTGATTTTATGAACGAGCGGGAATTGGTTGGATAGTAAAAAGTGGTCTTAATGTAATAATGTACACCGATTCATCATTCGCCACATGAGCAGGAACTTCATAGGGTCAATTCTGATGTTGACTTTAAAAAAACGATTTTCACGTTCTCCAAACGTAGGCTGATGGCTTTAATCGAAGCTCTCTGACTGCATTCAATAACAGAGAAATTGTGTGGGGGGGGGAGCCCTGTAAAACTACATCATCTAACAAATGATTCAGATGATTATACATGATTGGAAGCAATTGCTTTAATAAGGGTCGATAACCACTATCCATCAATGTTTCACCACCAAGAGCACAACATCATGATATTATCTACCCTATCTATTGAGTTCACAGTTAGTCTAACTGCAGCCCAGCTTTTGTCGGCACCAAAATAGAAGGCGTAAGAAGTGGTAGTAGTAAGGTTAAGGTTAGGGTTAGGCCTGTAATGGGATTGGAGGGAAGAAATGTGCAAAGAATGGAGGCCAGAGCAGCCTAAGTCTCAGAGGATAGAGTGTTAAAGAGTGCCACCACTGCTTACAGTTCCTGTCACCCTCAAAAACTCAGATCTGGAGTGACTGCGTTCCTCCGGCCAAGAAAACACACACACATTCAACACAAACACCCATGCATATACGTCTATGCTCTTCCCTATTTTTGTAGAGGTGGTTCTGATATTCTTGGAGGGGATGGGGGAAACAAGGCCATCTTTCTTTCTTTTTCTTTTCGTTTCTGTACATGATGGTGGGAAGGACAGTCATGACATGCGAGGAGGTGGCGGAAATAGGAAGGGTGGGAGGAAGAAGGAGACACTCAGAGAGCGCTCAGAGGGTGTAAGTCATGTATGCGTCAGTGTGTTTCTCAGGCAGCCAGTCATTTTAAACCACTCAACTGGACATCAGGTCCATTATCCGAGGGGTTAATCCCCAATTTCACAGAGCTGGCAACAGGAAAAGTGGAACAAAAAGGGTGCATGCCTTTAAAATAGCACAAAATGTATGCTACAACTGTGAAAAAAAAATTAAATAGAAAGGCAAGTTTGAAACTTTTTCAGAAGTTCATGAAAGTTTTACGATGGCTTTACAAAGCTCAGCTGCTGCATTTTAAGTCATAAAACAGCTAAATTTAATTAGGGAAAGACTACAAGCGTACCCTTAAATTGGCTTTCCAGATGGTGGTAAAATCATTAATTGACTCAACCAACAGCTGTTTAAATGTGGTCTGACCGAGTAAATGACTCATTAAACGAGCAGTACTGGTATTAAAAGATTAGCCAAATAAAACAAAATAAACAGAAAATGAGAATTAAGCACAGCTTTAAATAAATATGGTTACAAGGGCTGTGCTGAGGTATCTCTTAAAAGCATCTAGAAGAAATTCAAAAAGAATGTAGTGTTACAACACATACAGAGATAAATGAGCTGAGGATAAAAGGTGGATGCATTTAGTCTCGCTATTTATAACTATTAGGATAGCAATATAAATAGACACAAGCAAATGAGGAGGATAAAAAAAAAGGTGTTTTGGCTTTGGATACACTGCATTGACAAATACTAGATGGTTACTATTTATAATAATCAATGAGATATTAGCAAATGTAAAGCTTATCAAATTGTTCATAAACATTAAAATATAAATATATATTAAAATACATAAATCAAAGTTGACATTTCTGAATGTACATTATAGTTATACTGTATTATGCAACAATGAAAGTTTTAACACGTGATACCAAAGTGTTTAAAAATAAAATATGGATGTTAAATAAATGGCATTGATAAAAGTAAAAGGTTCATACCAAGTTTTCATTATTTAATTCTCAAAGCTAGCAGATAAGTAGAAGGTAGTTATGATATGTTCTTTGGCACAATGTGTTCTAGGTATGACTAATAGACAGGGCTAAATTACATGGGGGACATCAGTGAAATACTGTACATTTGACTGCAGCAAGAGCAAATCTCAGATACTTTATGTGCCGCCATTTGGCTGGTGTTTTCAGCACTTAAACGTTTTTTCGTTAGGACTGCCAATCAATTAAAATTGAATATAGTTGTATAAAAACTGGACTAATTAATCAAAATTAGTGCATTAAATTGCATACATCGATATTTGCCGAGAAAAACATCCAAAATAAAGATAATTCAAAGAAATTAAAATTTTACAGATCCATTAATTTAATGTAAAAAAAAAATATTTTCATGATTTATCATAACATTTTCTCTTTTGTCAAATCAACTTAGATAATTAATGTGGTTCAGATAACATAATATTTTGAGTTTCTGTTGATTAAACCAATCAACTTCATTGTATTAACTCAAAATTGTAATTTCAATGAACTTAAAATTTTAAGGCAACCAGGTAACTTACTTTAAGTTAAACCAACAGTTCTTTTTTACAGTGTGACAGTAAAGACATTTATAAAAAATCATATTTCCACAAAAAAAACATTAATCAGCACAACTGTTTTCAACATTGATAATAATAAGAAATGTTTGTTGAGCAGCAAATTAACATATTAATGATTTCTGAAGGATCATGTGACATTGAAGACTGAAAATTTAGCTTTAAAATCACAGGATAAATTGCATTTAAAAAAAATATATATATATATATATATACATACACTATGAACAATTGTCAAGCCAAAATCCTAGAACTCTTTTAACTATATATCTTTGCACAGACTGAGCAGCACTATCTCGGTGTCTGTCTTTAGGCCAGACTCCAGCTGGCCCAGGTGACAAGAGCCTGTCACACCACCGAGAATGTGACAAGAGCGGATCTAAAAGGCTTTGAGAGTCTTAACCCTCCGCTCAGCTCCACCCGGCTCAGCACCTCTTCCCTCCCCACCCACGTCCTCCTTTACCTCCTCTTGAGCATTAAGCCGGAGCAGTGAAGGTGAGTCCGTGCTGAAAAGCTGGATAGGTCAGAGTGTCGGGTGAGTGGTGTGAAACAGGGACAGGGAGACTTCACTCTTTATGGTTCACATCAAGGCCTTGTCCCTATGTGCTCTCTGCTAAACTGAGGTCCTGCAAGGTTCTATCCGAAAATTCTCAATGAGACTTTTCCCTGAGCTTGTCTGCTAAAACTTAGTGATGAGATTCAGGTATTCCCTCTCACACTAATGCCAGGTTTTCTCCTTGTGTAGAGCAATTTCACAACTGCCACATACATTGCCATATACATTTGATAAACACTTTATTTGGAAAGTCCACTTTAAACATTCTACGAACTATAAGTAACTTTGCAAGTACATGTCAACTAGAAGTCATTAGAGTATTAGTAGACTGTCCGCTTAACATTTGCTAACACTGTATTTTGATGATCCCCAACAGACATTATACTGACTATAAGCAACGTTGCAAGTACATGCCAACGTATTCTACTAACCCAAACCTAGTCTATTAATACTCTAATGAGAGTAAGTTGACATGTAGCAACAAAATTACTTATAGTTAGTAGAATGTCTAAAGTGGACTATCAAAGTAACCATCACTTTTATCCAAAATTACTTGCATTGCATTTAAATTTAAAATGTTTTGAGCAGCTCCGGCATTCCCTGGGAATCAAACCAACATTTTTGATGTTGCTAGCGCCATGCTTTACTGTTCAACACCACAGCAAAAACTGAAATTGCATTAATCAAGTCCTTTATATCAAACATGTGATCTTTTATGTGTTTGGATGTTGCATAATACTAGTAAGACAAAATTAATGTCATATCCATGAGTCTTTGCCATTAAATAATTTGTATTTTTTGCAATTGAATTCAGTTGGCACTACCACTACAGAATTAAAAAAAAAAATCATTAAAACAATAAATATTTAATAAAAAGTTGCTGAGTATTCCAGGAAGGTTACATAGCAATTAATATTCATGAGCTTTCAGAATTGAGTCACTACTACCTTCACAGAAGAAAGAATTTTTCAATTTTACCCATCAAGCAAACACCCTTAATATGAAAGTTTAAATGTGTCAGCATGACTAATTAATATTCATGAGCAAAATTGCCATAACATGACTCAAATTTTTGCCATCATTCATATGGCTCATTGCTACTTTTACAGCAGAAGAACCAGTATGATCAAAATTTGGCAATGCACACATCTTTAATATAAAGTCTGGATGTGGCTGGACATTCCCAGAATATAGCTATTTTACTGTAAAATTTTTCTATTTTAGTATCAACTGACGTACAGGTACTTTTCCATGCAAACTCACAGGCACACAAAGGCCTTATCTCTACTCTTTAGTAATGCTCTGGCACACTTTCCCCAAACGCCTGGTGAACATTTCCATTCATCTCCACCTCGAAAGACTGCAGCAACTCCCTCACCAGAAAGTATGCTGGCAATGCCTGTGCGTTACAGAAACACTGCATTTCTCTCACTGCATTGGTCTCTGAATGATCACAGAATCACAGTCCATAACACACCAGCTTTATTAATGCCTTTCCCCTTAAAGGGGTCCTTGATTATGATTTCACTTTTTTAACTTTAGTGAGTAATGTTGCTGTTTGAGCATAAACAACATCTGCAAAGTTACGACGCTCAAAGTTCAAAGCAAAGGGAGATATTTTATTTTACAGAAATCGCTTTTTAAGGACTACAACAAACAGCTGGTAGGGACTAAAACAAGCTTTTTCCTGGGTTGGTGACATCACTAACCCCAAAAATGTACATAAACCCTTTCCCCGAAAACACTCAACAAAGGGGGCGAGGCCATGTTGGGCTGCTTTAGAGAAGAGTTGTTGCCATGCCGTCATTTTACGCCACAAACGAGGGTCAATTCAATGCTGGATTTGCACAAAAATTTAACATGATGGCGCATGTTAGTCTATGAGTTGAATTAACTCCACAGCAACTACATAAATTTATCCACTAACCATTCATAAATGTCTAGTTTCATTCTAAAAGTTGTAACTTCTTCCTGAGTCTCTCCATCAGTGTCGACTCCGGTTTGAACAATGTAAGGCTGAACACCGTTACTGACAACTGTCATTTTGGCTGCGGGAGATTCTCCTGCTTTGTTGTTGTTGAGCAACCGAAGCGCGAGCTGTTACATCTCCGCCCTCTTCTGGGAAGGGGGCCGGGAGCAGCAGCTCATTTGTATTTAAAGGGACACACACAAAACGGCGTGTTTTTGCTCACACCCAAATAGGGGGAAAATTTGACAAGCTATAATAAATGATCTGTGGGGGATTTTGAGCTGAAACTTCACAGACACATTCTGGGGACACCAGAGACATCTTGTAAAAGGGGCATTATAGGTCCCCTTTAAACACAGCCTCTTTTTCTTCTGACCAATGGAAAGGATAGAAAACCAGTGGAAAAAGTTCATGCCAGGCAAAAAGCTGTTAACCCTTAAGACTGTACCTGGCAGAGGCACTTCTTGCAGCATGAGCTATCTGGCCTTTGTCCTCCATCTTTCTCTCACTCCTTCCCTCCCTCTTTCCCTCTGTCCTAGTGTATTTCTGGGCTATTCACTGCCTCGGAGGCCCTGAAGCCAGCCGTGTCTCCAGTGGAGGCTCCCTCTCTGACAACCCGGGGCTTAGCCTAAATTCTCTCGCTATTAAAAGCTGTGAAATGCAAATAATGAAACATCTCATTACCACTGTAGGAAAATGAAAAGAGAAAATGGTAGGGGGAAGATAGAGGGAGAGTGAAAGAGAGAGAGAAGGGAGGTTAGCAGGAGATAACCTGACAGAGTGTCTTTTGTTTCACCAGAGCTGGTGTTACGGAGGGAGTCAAGATTGGATTTGCCAGTAAAATAAACAGGGGTGGATCCTGGAGTAATGTTCTAGGGTGACTTACGGTCGTAGAGATGATGGCATGAGGACATACACAAGAGATCCGGGAACTAACTGTCCGTACGGGTTACACTTAAAATACTGGATATATTCAGTGTTCACAGAGAGTTTGAGAAGACGGGTGGGAGAGTCCCTAGGGGGTCCCAAAAGCTCTGTGTGGGGTCTTGGTTGTCACATATCTTCTCCCATTACCAGCAACAAGACCATGGATGGGTGAATCACACCTGCCAAGAACATGTCCACATGTCCAGGTCACATTTCACCCCACAATCAAAAGAAAAAAAAAACATATTGTGCACAAAGACACTGAAGAAATTATTTCATGACCATTAAGATGTTTGCACTGGGACATTATTTTAGTGACAATTAAGCCAAATTAACCCCCCCTCCAAATTTTCATTAAAACATCTTATTATTCTTATTGGTGATTGGAAATATTACCATGACCAATTATTTCCAATAAGACAACATATCATTTTTGGATTGCAGTAATGAGAATGAAATTATTTTGCGGCACATTAATTGGGTGTAAAGTGCTTAATTGTCATAAATATAATATCACGATGCAAAAAACTGGCCTAAATAGGCTTCATTATATTTTTGGGTGAAATCTGACCCAGACTTATTTGTTTTTGTAAAAAAACATTTTTTTTAATTAGTGTTTTTGTCCTGTTTTACAATAAAGATGTTTAAAATAAGATACGTTTACTTGAACTAAATTAAAGCTGCATAAGATATTAAGATAATATCTTAATAGAATAGAGAATATATTTTAATATATCTTAATATATTCAGAGAAACAATCTTTAAAACTCCTGAACGTTTACCATTTTAGCATCAGTGCATCAAATTGAGTTGTTAGTACCGATAAAACAGCAAAATGTTTATTATAATCATCTTTATTGTCACATTTTTCCTATACCGCAATTCATTTTTTTCTAGTTTTAAATAACTAAATTTAGTGAGGTAAATTAAATACCTTAATTAAAGCTCCAAAATAATATCTTTTTTTGCTTTTCAAGTAAATATATGTTGATTTATGGACAGTTTTTATACTGGAAAACGAGAAAAAAAATACTGATTAAAATAAAATTTTTTACAGTGTAGTCTTGACATTAAAAACTGCTTGGATAGCGATGCGTATTGTGATACTGCAATTGAACCGATTACAAGATTGGGTTCAACTGAATTGAATGAATGAGTTTGTGTATCTTCATCTGACCATCTTCGCTGAGGGACGGGCTCACTTAAGCGCAGGGTTGAGAGGTTGATGACAAGCTAGTTACTGAGTGGGAGTCAAATTCCAGCACGATCTCCACCTCTTCCTTCTCTTTCGCTGTCTTGCTTTCTCCCACTTATTTCTTTTTTTCTAAGAGTGTACACTCACATTAACACACACACACACACATACAGAGTCATCATTTCAAATCCACCAAATGGTGCGCCGATGACTCCCTAAAGCTCGGCTGCCGCTACTCACGAATCGACTACTCATCTTTAACACCTTCCTGGAGCTCGCGCCGTGAGAGGTGTCACAACAAACCGGCGTTGTCACGCTGCACTGAAGCAAGCCGTTCCTGTAAGCACACACTCCTGTGCGCACACACACCAACACACAACCTCACACACCATGCTGTGACAAGCCATTATCACAACAGGAAGGCTCATCACCGCCAGATAAGGTCCACGAATGCAAACTTCACAGAATGATTCGCTGAACGCTGCTTTTCATTTTTAAACTTAGTAAAACATATATTTTTAGCATTGCGCTTGTTTTGTGCAGTCGCAATTTAGTTTTTCATGTCTATTGTCCACCTTCTCTGTCACTTATTAAGCAGGCTATAACTTGAAATATAACCTACACACAAACATATGCATTTATATACACAAAGATGGATGGATGGAACGATAGAAAGATATAACAATAGATACATAGATAGACAGACAGACATACGGACAGATAGACAGATAGATAGATAGATAGATAGATAGATAGATAGATAGATAGATAGATAGATAGATAGATAGATAGATAGATAGATAGATAGATAGATAGATAGAATCAGAATCACATTGTACTTCCACAAGGCACTGACAATCAAGAAAGCAAACTCTCAAATTCTCCTTAAGGACCTCTTTAAAAGTGAGATTTATAGGCTTTTAAAGTTCCAGATTCAAACACACACACACACACACACAGGTTTGTTTTGCTATCTTAGTGGGGACTCTCCATAGGCGTAATGGTTTTTATACTGTACAAACTGTATTTTCTATCCCCCTACACTACCCCTATCCCTAAACCTAACCATCACAGGAAACATTCTGCATTTTTACATTTTCAAAAAAACATCATTTAGTATGTTTATTAATCCATTTCCCTCGTGGGGACCGCTGGCTGGTCCCCACGATGTAGGTGAACTCAGGTTTTTATTACATTGTGGGGCCATTTGGTCCCCACGATGTAATATAAACAAGAACACACACACACACACACACACACAAACATGTCCTGGCATGAGGTGTCTGTCAGGAAGCTAATTGTCATAATCAGGAACACTGGCTCCTGTCAATGACTCAGAGAGAGAGAAAAACAGAGAAAGAGAGAAATAGAGAGAAAGAGAGGTGCAGGTGGACAGAAAGGAGGGGGTGTCTGTAGCGTGACTGCTGGGCTGTCAACAAAACATTGGCATCCTTCTGAAAACCATCCGTACTGGATAACCCCAAACTAACAGCTCGCCAAACATTAAAATGATGGGGAGAGAAGAAGAGGGGGTGGCAGAAAAGAGAGACAGATAGCTGGTGAAAGAAAGAATTCGGAGAGAGGAAAACAGCATGACCTCACAACTTATTAATGAACTGTTGCTCCTCTTCAAATCGCTGATCATGACATTTAAAAACCTCTTTCTTTATAGGAGTGTAATTTCTGTGTAACTAGCATGATGAAACAGATCTTTAAAAATAATGACACTTCAAACAGGTTTCCTTGAACACTCCGTCATCTGCCATTGGTCAGACAAACTCATAGCTCCGCCCCTAACTAATGTCATTGGTTAAGCCACTGTTGCTGTGTCAGGCTGGTCGAAGGCTCAAACAAACAGAGCAATGTTTTGAAAGCAGCATAAACAGAGTTTATACTTTTTCTGGAGAATCAATTTTCAAATGCCTTAATTATAGCTGACTCAGCATATTAAGAAAACGTTTTAACATCCAAAAGATTACACACTTCTCAGCAACTCAACTATTGTGAGAAGGGGGGGGGGAAATATAATGGCAAAACTTTTTAATATGTTTGCCAAAAGTTATGTTTCACCTGAATTGGCTGGTTAAGATCTAACAGGCTGTGCTAACCAGCTAAACTCCACCCATCGGTCTGAACTTCCATGGGTAGTCTAGGGGTGTAACGGTTCTCGGTAAAAAAAAAATCAAACCGTAACGTTCTCCACCCACGGTTCGGCACGCACTTGCACCAGAGTTCATCTCAAATCTGAAGACCTGAACAGCACATGTTGCTATCTGTGTTTAAACTAAACTCGTTTAAGCCTTGCCAAATTAAACATTCAAGAGCAAGACGCGAAAAGAGATCTTGCGTGCTCTGTGAGAAGATTTGTGTGAGCACTCATCCGAGGCGTGCACACAGAAAGCCGCTTCTCAGACAGCGTGCAAATATTGAGTTCTCTTTCAAGTCTAGCGCTTGAACAGACAAATTCACACAAAAATTGTCAACATGCCTGTCTTGGTATCCTAGCAAACATAGTCGGTTTTGTTTTAAAGGGATAGTCCACCCAAAAATGAAAATTCTGTCATCATTTACCTGTATGAACCTGTATGAATTTCTTGGTTCTGCTGAACACAAAGGAAGATATCTGGAAAAAAATGTCAGTAACCAAATAGATCTCGCATGTGTATCAGTGTCAGTATATTAGATCTGTGCATTATGTCTTAAAGTGACAGCAGCCTTGCCTTCCTGCTGCTGTCTGTGTTTTTAATGCTAGTCAAACAAAAGACAAGGAAATCACGCACTGCTCTTGACTGAACAGCTTTTGTAACGTTAATATTGATTAATCGTTATTTAACTTATACAGTGAAGATTATATGCAATGTTATTTTATATTTAATTACTTTATTCTACTATTAGATACCTAAATAACCAGAAAAGCATTGTTTATTTTATTTGTATCTTTGGTCTAATGTATTTTTTGTGCCGTTGCTCATAGTTTGATTATTTTTGTTCTTATTTTCTTTATTTTTATTTGACAGTTTAGTCCAACATAGCACATACCAAACCGTACCGAAACTGTGACCCTAAAACTGTGATAAAAACCAAACTGTGAGTAATTTGAACCTTTACACCTCAAGTTGATACTGTAGGGCTCAACATTAAGGATATTTTCACTAACCCTAACCTCATGTTATTTTTAGCAATATATGTTTTATGTGCCAGGACTTAGGAAACATTTAAACTCTTCATTTAATATAAAATTTTCTATATTTTCTATATACACACACACACAATATATATTTATGTTGTGATTTTTAAGATGACATTTTAAAAAAACCCAGCATAATTAGATATTCAATACATCACACAAAACCAAATCTTTAAGTTTGCAAGCAGTAAAAGCACATTTACATTGGCGAACGAGGCACTGAATTAACTGCAAGAAGGTCATATTCTTAAGCCCTGGGTATACTTAGTTTTTTTACGTGTACGCTAGTGTACGCACACAGTCGAAGGCACAGCCTTGGAAAGTATACTTCAATGGACTTCATTACGCATACACAGGCGTTCAACGCTCTTTTCTGGACTTGCAAGCAAACTGCTTTTTCATTCAGTCCATCTGCAATTTTTGTTTTGTGCAGGTGTCTTTTGCAGCATAATTTCACAAAACTATAGTTAGACCATGGTGTTTTTGCTGTAAATATTGAAATCATATAATCAAATTTAAATCAAAAACAACTGCTACAGAATCGGCAAATTTGCTTGTAAAAAAATTGGACTTGGCCATGAAAAATCAAAATCGGTGCATCACTAATAAAAAAATATTAAATAAAAGTAATATTAAATAAAAGTAAATAAAAATTAATTAAAAAAAATAAAAATGTAATTAAGTCTTTTCGCTGTAAATACAAATGCCGTTTTCAAAGAGCAGTTTTTCTAGTTTTCTTGCAAATTAATTTGTAGTTTGTTGGGTTAATATTAATTGTAACTGTCAGCGCACTAAGGTTTAAAATAGGTAATTCGGCCCGCACATGGTTACATTTTTTCCTATCCGGCCCTCAACCTAAAGTGAGTTTGACACCCCTGTTCTAACCTCTTTGCACAATCTTTCATCTATGTAGATCTCCATTGTCACTGTAGCTTGCACGCGTTCCCGTTTGTTCTGTTTATGCAGTTTTTCTTTGATTACCTTGTGAATCGACGCCCCCAGGGCACGGTTGCCACCTTGTGGATAAACTAATTACTGCAAAAAAATTAAATGCACATGTGCGACCCGAATCCGGTGGTGCGCGTACTCTTCTGATGAAGAAATTCACGTCACGCACACTGTATGCTGACCCTCACGTACACGTAAAAAGTGAAGTATACTTTGGGCTTTATTCAGTATTTATTTATTTTTTTTAAGTTTTTCTAGTAAAAATATCTAAACAAGATAAACTCATAAAATGCTTCATTGTTAAAGATTTTATTTTAGAGAATATATCTTGAATTATGTGTATTTTCATTACGCCAATGGCAAATAATTAGTTTTTTCTTTTAAGAATTAAGTTCACTAAATGTTATTAGATGTATTTTAATTTACGTTACGTTTACGTTAATTCAATCTTACATTAACTGGTCTTGTTTCTGGTATGTTCAGATATTTACACTGAAAATTGTTTTTTTTTTAAATATATTGATTAAAAAGTGCAAGTGGCATTACCCTTAACTCTCTCACTCTGTGGCCATGCCATCTTTATCGTCGAACCCTATATTAGTCCTATATTAATATGATCAGTGTTTCTGTCATACAGGGGCATTTTCACACCTTTGTCTTCTGTCTGCTGAGGACTAAAGGGGAAAACATGAAGAGAAACACAACTGTGGCTATACTTATTCGGTTTGACAGTTTGAAAAGAAAAAGAAGTGAGCGAACGAGTGAGAAAAGAAAAAGAGAAAGAATAAGAGGCGATTAGTGATCGTATGGGTCTTATAACAGATTTTAATGCACTTTATATTAACCCATAAAACATCATCCTCAAGGCTGATATGACCCTACTAAATAATTCATTATCTCTAAGAGCTTCTTTTGTTTCATATTTGATAATCAAGTATAGCTTAACAATAGCCAGTGTTTTACCCAGGCTTGTGTTTCCATGGTAACCACGAGTGTGGCCAAGAGTCAACCCTGTCACCACACACTTCGCTCCTGTCCCATACTGTCTGTTTTTCCTTCTTTTGTATATTTCACCATACGACGCCTTGACAGAATGGTTCAGGTGTCACCTGCTGAACTGTAGGCGCTAACGTTGCTCGATTAACAACGGACGAAACATCCGAGCGATATATATCATGCAGCATGCTGCATGTAGGAATAACAGGGCTAGCGTGTTGCTCTGGTGATCACGATCATTCTGCGACACCGCCCACCTCACAAACCTAATTTTAAAGAAAGTCACACATTCCCACGTTGTGAGGTGGCGGTATCGAGTGTCCAACCAACACTTTCTCTGATCAACCCCTTGGGTGGGTGGGGAGGGTTCAAGAGGACCTTCATTTCTTTCCCTTCCTCTCTCATGTCGTTTTACAGAAGTAAAAAGGCCCAAAATACTGTGGTGACAATTTGTGTATTTAACCATGATGACTAAATATAAAACCTTTAAACCATTTTTAAACCCAAAGCATATTTTTGTCAAAATCACCATGTCAGTGGAGGTGCTATGGGGTCTGAAAAGATAAGATAAGATAAGATAAAAGTGTTCACATCTAAACAATTCCTCCATAAAACTCAGACACAATTGCTGCAAAGTCAGTGGGGGCTGCCAGAATGTGTGTGAGGAGGTTTGAAAAGTTGAAATAAAAATATTAAAAATATATTATAAAAAAATAAATAAAATAATAAAAAAAT
>RJVU01029436.1:1345615-1396303 GCA_003731715.1 Anabarilius grahami
TCCATCATTCACACACACACATACACATACACATGGCCAGTTGAACTACCCCCTCTTTATCTGTTTCTCTATCCCTCTCCACCATCAGCCACCTCCTCCCCCATATCTTGCCTTTCTGTGCAAATGTTCAGATTAACAACCGCAACCACCCTGAATAAACACAGCACTGCACTTACTTGTTCAACTAACTGCCTGAACCTCCCTCAAGATACACTTGCACATCCACACATGTTAAACATGTATGCTTAAACATTATAACAGTCAAACATTTAAAACAAACTCCAATGTGGTGGATTCCCTCATATAAGATGAAGCATACAAAGTATGTAACTAAATGAACGCAACTTGAGTTTTTTTAGATGTAGGCACTGCCATGCATAATTCAGCACATAAAATAATATATTAAGGGTTATATACAAGTTCTGCTCTTTTGGAAGCATCTATGCAATCGATTTTCATAGAAAATGTCAACTTTAGTTTGTAGCATCAGACGAAACTGTGTTGACAGAGTGCACTTACAGTGGAAGTCTATGGGGCATTCATTTACTGTTTTGTTTGTTTTTATGGACTGAGTCATAATTAGTCCAAACCAGGCTCTCTAGAAAAATGTGCCTGTGGTGATATTTCTGCTAAATGATTTTATGTCGATTCTTGCACGTTTCGTGACTTTCAAAGTGAAATGTCCATCGAGAGGCACAAAAAAATGTGTGTTCAGTTGTATCTGAAACGAATGAATGTTAATCTGGCAATATTTTATTACATTGGTTGTACATATCGCAGCAGTTCGGAAATGAGTGGCACTACAAGGTTAAGGCTCTATCATGTTTGAAAAAATGTACCACCTACATTAAACCTAACCGATAGTGTTGACAAAAGCGAACGTGGGATAAAAATATTTGCTGAAGCAACCATACCATTTATGCTGCTTCTACAAGTCCTTTTTATCGGGACTTGTCTTTCATGGGATTCAATGTACAATGCTGTACCAGATGAGCTACAGAGCAATTATACTATGTCAGAAAACACACATACAGTTGTGTGATGCAAATGTCAAAATGTCACAGAATTCGGTGCGTCACAGAATTCGGCACAACACCGGTACTACCGATAACACCTGGAATTCACGATCACACGTATTCTTTGTAAAGGCCTATAATTTGTGGACATCAGGGAGCCGCTTTCTATACGCGGGGTAATGAAATCACTTTTGAATGCGCGTTCACTTTTCACTTTCCAATTCATGATCACGTGTGCTCTGTGTACAGGGAGCGGTGGTACTGACCGCACATTTTGTCAATGGCGCTCAGGATCTGTTGCACACCAAATCCTCCGCCATCGTCTTGTTAGTCAACTCTCCTTACTCTCGTCACGTGAAATCTGACTTTGCAGCTTTTGCTGTATGGAGCAGAGCAGACGCTTTCAGATTATAGTTGTAGCATCAGTTGTCAAACTGAACGAAATGGTTTTTATGTCTTTAAAAAAAAGAAAAACGACAGTGGGGGTGGTGCTGTGGGCAAGTAATGTATTTGGTGTACGGCCGAAGACTGTGTAACACCGGTAACATCAACTAATGCAGCAAGCCTAGTGAAAACGAATAAAAGTCGTTGGTGTTTTACTGCCTCTAGTGTTCATTTCAGCTGAAAAATACAGTGAATTGTATGTATAGTTACGTTTTTGGACTTTGGCCAAAATGTAGGTAGAGGCACGTTTTTCCAATGGGGGGGGGAATCGACTTTGAATGTGCGGCCGCTTTTCACTTTCGAATTTGCGATCATGCATATTCTGTGTACAGGGAGCGGTGGTACTGACCGCACATTTTGTCAATGGCATTTAGGATCTGTTGCACACCAAATCCTCCGCCATCGTCTTGTCAGTCAACTCTCCTTACTCTCGTCATGTGAAATCTGACTCTGCAGCTCGTGCTGTATGGAGCAGAGCAGAAGCTTTCAGATTATAGTTGTAGCATCAGTTGTCAAACTGAACGAAATGGTTTTTATGTCTTTAAAAAAGAAAAAGCAAAACGACAGTGGGGGTGGTGCTGTGGGCAAGTAATGTATTTGGTGTACGGCCGAAGACTGTGTAACACCGGTAACATCAACTAATGCAGCGAGCCTAGTGAAAAGGTATAAATGTTGTTGGTGTTTTACTGCCTCTAGTGTTCATTTCAGCTTAAAAATACAGTGAATTGTATGTATAGTTACGTTTTTGGACTTTGGCCAAAATGTAGGTAGAGGCACGTTTTTCCAATGGGGGGTCCTCCGCCATCGTCTTGTCAGTCAACTCTCCTTACTCTCGTCACGTGAAATCTGACTCTGCAGCTTTTGCTGTATGGAGCAGAGCAGACGCTTTCAGTTTAAAGTTGTAGCATCCATAGTCCAACTGAACTAAAAACAAAATGACAATGGGGGCGGTGCAGTGGTGGGCAAGTAATGTAATTTGTGTAAGGCCAAACACCGTGTAACACTGACTAATGCAGCAAGCCTAGTGAAAAGGAATAAAAGTTGTTGGTGTTTTACTGCCTCTAGTGTTCATTTCAGCTGAAAAATGCAGTGGGTTACATGTATAGGTACTTTTGCCAAAATGTAGGTAGAGGCACGTTTTTCCAATGAGCCTATGTGGTATTCAACGGCAAGCCGTCAATAGAGTTTAACTTGTATTTAATATTCTTTTATAACAGCTTATTTCTTATTAAGTGCTGGACGTGGGCAGGTATGTATTTCGGCTTCATTAAAACAGTTCCTAAAACACGGTGCTACTCTTTACTCTTATTTCAGTCCCTCTCTTCCCCTTACCCCACACAGTAGGAACCAGTTCACCTCCCCTGCTTTCTGTTGACACAATACAGCCACACCTGTGAGGAAGTCAATATGCATAGTGGACCAAAGCCCCCCTCCTGCCTAAAATGTTCTCCCACTTATACACAAACACACACATACACGTACGGATTCTCCATTAAACAAAAACACCTGGACATGACCCTGAGGCAACACCAACACTGCCCTCTAGAATGAGATGTCTTGCTAAAAAATACACAAATACGGTTTGTGCAGACTGTGCATGTATCGAACAACAATCATTTACACATTCGGCAGACGCTTTAATCTAAAGTGACTTAAAGCATACGTATTAAGGTATATATTTTTATCAGTAAGTGCACTCAATGGGAATCAACCCCCTGGCACTGTACCAGTCAAACTACAGGAACACAATCACTGTACTTTTATACACAAGAATAAGAGTTAGATAGTGCTTTTCATTATAATTCTGTGGACTGTCTACACGCTTTATACTTAAGTAAAGGAAGAAGGCAAAGAAAAGCACCACATTTTAGTGCTTAATAACAGTTTGGAACTATAACAGATACAAAGACTGTATGAGGATCTCTTGCCCTGGATAGGTCAGTCCAGCACATGGTGTCATTAAATGATTTTAGGCTACCTTTGAATGACTGTTTTCCATCCCAGGAGAGAGGTGACTGGACAGGCTGTACCTGACAGCACCATCACACACACACACACACACACACACGCCACTAACATCAACATATATTACAATCTTTACATCTACAATAGAGGATAAATAATGCCATTTTCATGTTAATTAACTAATTGTTTAATCAAAATGCAGGTCATGGGTGTCAGAGAGGTGGAAAAGACCTATAAAAGTGATTTGCAAAGGAAGTTGTCATGTTGGCTTCATTCTGTGTAGATGGGCATGAGGACAGTTCCTTACATAACCAGTTCTTCTGCTCAACTGACTCATTTTGCACTGCAGACAGTCACAATGCCATAAATATATGGATGTAACTTTAAAAAGCGTGATGTTTACAATTATTTACGTTTTTATATGTAGTTAAATTCGGTAAATTTCGCACGTAAATGCGTAACATTTGTTGTTTTTAACGGTTTGAATTTGACATTTTCGCCTAGTTATAAAATATCCCCAACAAACCAATCAGAATCGGGTGCACCTGTAGCAAACAAGAGTCGACACGGCGCGAACAAGCGTCATTATAATCAATACAGAGTGTTACATTCTTTTGACAGACGCGCTGAACGATACGTTGTTGCGCGTAACGCTCGATTCGAATGTATCAATTCCTAGACGCGCGTTCGAATTCATTGTTGACGTGTATCTGTAAAACCGCTGATGTTCCGCCGTCGGCGAGTCAAACAAGTGGGGTCGCTCCCCTTAAAACCAACCCGTCAGCGAAGAGAAAATGGAGGAAGACGGAACTGACCAGCTTTAAGGGGGCAGACGGGGGAAAAGAGACAATAACCCGAAGAGCAGCGCTCATGACACCGAACGCTTCCCTCAGTGAAGACTCGAATATACTCTGCTCTCCTCAAGTTGAGGGAAGTATTAGGCTCCGAGCCCCAAATTTTAATTATGCGGGAAATAAAATAATAGAAAAGTGTGTCAAAAAAAAAAAATCCCCTTCCCTTTTCTGGTAGTAGGTTTAGGGTGTTGACGCAGCAGAAATTTCCAGCTGGAGAAATTCCCCTTTTGGAGGTTAAATGAGGGGAGGAGAGAGCGGGGTTAAGCCCTTGCCTGCCAAAGCTGAGCTTTTCATTTAAATACCACCACCACATGCACTGACCCCCCCAAAGGACATGGTTTTAGGATTAAAACTTAGGGCAAATGTTGTAATATAAATAGTATTAAGTTCTCAATGGTGAATTATGAAGCACAGCGCGTTGACAAGACAAAAAGAAAGTCTCACATCACTCCAATAAAAGTACCCTGAATGAATGACTGCACATCTGACAGCTGTTCGCAGCGCGTGCTTCATCTGTCATGAACATGTTCTCACCTGGAGACGTCAAACAGGTTGCTGTCACGCATTCTACTTAATGACTCGAAATAAAACAAACGCACCGGCCTCGCGGAAACTCACAACTTGAACTTACCTGAATACCTGTGTTGAGGCGCGAGCTCGTGTCTCTGCCATACATCCAGTTGACAAGCCAAGTATGATTGTAAAAGCACTGAGAGTGAAGCACTGTGTGGTGGTCAGAAGGAAGGAAGTGCTGTTAGAGATAGTGTGGAAAGGTGAGAGAGGCGTACCTGTTAACCCATGAGTTCTGGGGGGAGCGCGATGTCGATGCTTTGGAGCTCCAGTATTTGCTCGTGACAGGTTTGAGAGAGTGAGCAAGTCAACAATGTCAGCAGTCAGCTGGGAGACGCGTGTGTGTCGGTCAGTGTAATTCCCCTGCTCGCTGTCTCCCTCTCTCCACGCTCGTCTTTTTCTGTAATTCTCCCTCCCCTGCTTTTCCGTGTCTCCGTATCAGGAACCAACCTCCCCCTCTGTGTGTGTGTGTGTCTCTCTCTCTCGCTCGACCGAGAGTCAAATACAGGAAATGAGGCAACATAAACGCTCACATTCACCATCAAACCCTGGACAGCTCCAGCTGAACTCGAACAGCCATGAAGCCTTCGGGTCAATTATGAATATCCAGAGGGCAACATGCCGACTTTATTATCATAAAGATGCTTATCATACTAATATGACAGGTGGAATACGGATGCTGAATTTGAATTTAATTCCATCCTTGCAACATCAAAACCAATAAATAAAAGCAAAAATAATTTGATTCAAAATAATAATTAAAAAAAACAATAAAATAATTACAAAAAAAAATGTTATAATCCGAAGAATCCAATTTGATGTATATGCATGACGTTTAAATATAAAACTAATTTGTCATTATTTTTAATCAAATTTTGTCCTCACTAATTCGCTTCAAAAGTCTGCATGGATAATAATACTATACAAGAATTAGCAAAATACAGTTGTATATAGGCTATAATCATCTGTTAAAGCCGCGAGTGCCCAGTTCATATAGGGCATGTGATGATTTTCCCTGTGGATACAGCTGAATTTGCATGAGGTGCGTATAGGCGCTTGTAGGCGTGAGTGAGCGGCTGCCACACGCTTTTGTCCACTGTGCGCGTTCTCGAGTGCGTGGAGAGAGACACACGCCCCCTAGTGGTGAGAACGGCGCTTCGAATTCGCCAACGCGGTCATGTCATCACGCTCTCAATATTCCTAATCACCTACCGACAAATGTAAATCACAGGAGGCGTGGTTACTTTTGCTAATTTAGCATATTCTTAGAGATACAATGATATGCTGTTCAGTTTTTGTTATTTGAGTGCTGTCTCTCACCCCTTAATCTGAGATACAGCAGTCAGGCCATTTTGTATTGCACGTGTGCTTATTTGAGAGCTTTGGCCGGATGGGAACGTGTGTAGGGCAGGGGTGTTTGTGTGTGTGGATTAAACCCATTGACCTGTGGCAGGGCTCCTGTCTTAGGCTCCTGTGTACGCGTGTAATGCTGATGTTCTTTAGCCACTCTCCGCATCCGCAATCCGTGTCAAAATCAAGCTGCTTTTCTCCCTTGCTCTATCCGTCTGCCTGTCCATGTACGCCAACGGCGGTCTGCCAAGCTGCCTAACACAACATAGTCTGCCTGATTACGCCCCCTTTTATCCTGCCACCTCTTAAACACCACCCCCTCCATCCAGCAAGGGGCTCAAACTTCATTAGCCCTCTTACGTATTTATTCATTCATATCATGAGCACTCATCAAAGCCGGGCCAGAGGGACAAGGGCCAAGGAAGGCCTCGCATACACAAGCATAGGGAAGTGACCAGACAACACAGCAATCATATTATTTTCAAAACCTCTCAACAAATGCACAGGCAGTCCTGCTAGTGCTAGAAACTCTAAGCTAGATTTTTTTTTTTTTTTACAAATTACCCTTGTGAAAAAGAAGTGCACTTTAGCATACTTTCAAAAAGAGTATTTATTACAACAATATAATCCTTTAAAAGAACTGAATGTAATGTTTTTGAACACTTAATTGCTTTTCCCTGAGCTTTTGATATATAAGAGGTCATTGCACTATAAGAATATCCTGTAAGTTTCAGAACTGAAAACTTCCTTGTTAGTCCAATAAAAGCTTTTATTAACACCAGAGCCAGTGAGCGACTCGCCCCGGAATGTGCCTATCTATAGATCAACAATGTGAATGTCTCAGTTGAGCATTATTTATTGTATTCGGTACATTTCACTGTGGATTCTCTGGTAAATCGATCGCATTTTGGCACAGGCTTTGCAAACAGACATTTACGATATGGACTCGACAGTAATGCAACAACATGTAAGTAACTGTGTTCTGATGCCTGATCTGATATTAATGATTAATGTACAGTCAGATGTTCTTTGTCTATGTGCCAGTAAATCAAACCAGTGACTAAGCGGTTCAACTTCACGTTGTTTCTCTTAGTAGGATGAAAATAATCTGTTATTTAAACGGTGATTAAATCAAAGAACGCTCCCTTTACAATCGCTGGAGCTGTCAATCAAACAGCGCGAGTTTAGTAGTGACTGAATTCTGGACGTTTTATTTGACGAATCTCTTAGTTACATTGCGTTTGCACTGTTAGTTATGATGAAAGCATTTGTTAGTGTGCAGAAATTGAGTTAAAATGACGAGATCACTACTTTCATGCGTTAAACAATATGTCTGTGATCGGCTACAATGTTCATCACTGCAGCCTTTCATGCCACGATCTAAATATAATGCTATAATCAACACTTTTCATGATTAGTTAACCTTGAGAGCTGTAATAGTAAAAACGTGCTAAAAGTTTTGGAGAGAGTAATACCAAAGTCTATAGATATAGAAAGATGGTTCACTCCTATTATTTATGAATGGGAGAAACTGCAACGCGCAATATGGCGTAATACATCCCTATACATTCTAAGTTAACGAGCCAATCGCTGATTGATAAAGCTTGAAAAATAAGCTTTTTTAATGTCAGATTTCTTTTGCTGATTTTAAATATTTTATTTAATTGTGAGTTCGCCAAGCAGTTCAGGATTCCCCCATTCAAATAGATAGGACTTGGATGCCCGAAATAGCTGCCTGAAGGCGGTGCAAATATGGCCACCGAGTGAACAGACTTTCCTTGAAAGGGACTTTGGTAATACTTAGCTATTTCATATGCAAATATCTCAGCCAATCACAGCAGTGGGCATTTACACTGAAGTCTCAGAGCAGACACACCCCTTCAAACAGAGCGTTCAAATCAGAGGGCTAAAATCAGGCTAGGCTTTTATTTCTAAATTATGAAAAATGTTGATGTAAAAAGAATACTAACATTATAAGTGCACCCCAGGAAACATTATAAAACAACAAAACATCGCAGCTCATGACCCTTTTAATTGCAAATAAATAAAATGTATTATAGTTTAAATTTATATTAAATGCAGTTAGTTGAACTTAAAAGTGCTTTTTTGAACCACTTAAAGGATTAATTCACTTTCAAATGAAAATTACCCCAAGCTTTACTCACCCTCAATCCTAGGTGTATATGAGTTTCTTCTTTCTGATGAACACAATCGGAGATATTTTAATATCCTGACGCAGCTTTATAATGGCAGTGAGCGGGACCAACGAGTATGAGCTAAAGAAAGTGCTTCCATCCACATCCATGCATCATAAACGTGTACTCCACATGGCTCCGGGGGGTTAATAAAGGCCTCCTGAAGCGAAGCGATGCATTTGTGTAAAAAAAATATCCATATTTAACAAGTTATGAAGTAAAATATCTAGCTTCCGCCAGACTGCCTTCCGTAGTCTACTTGTGAAGAAAGTTAGCAGTTCAAAAAGCTTACGCTACGTCCTACACCTTCCCTATTCAACTTATGGAACTGACGTGACGCCAGTTCAGTTTTTTCCGTAATTTGAATACGGAAGGCAGTCTGGCGGAATCTAGATATTTTACTTCATAACTTGTTAAATATGTTTTGTTTTGTTTTTTTCACAAACGCATTGCTTCACTTCAGAAGGCCTTTATTAACCCCCCGGAGCCGTGTGGAGTACACTTTTATGATGGATGGATGTGGATGGAGGCACTTTCTTCAACTTATACTTGTTTGGTAACTCTTACTGCCATTATAAAGATCAGACACATGTAGATATGTATTAATATTTCTCTGATTATGTTCATCAGAGTGTTCATCACATGTGTTCTTGGGGTAATTTTCATTTGAAAGTGAACTAATCCTATAAGCAGGACTTAAAGGGTTAGTTCACCCAAAAATGAAAATGATGTCATTAATGACTCACCCTCATGTCGTTCCAAACCCGTAAGACCTCCGTTCATCTTCGGAACACAGTTTAAGATATTTTAGATTTAGTCCGAGAGCTTTCTGTCCCTCCATTGAAAATGTATGTATACTGTCCATGTCCAGAAAGGTAATAAAAACATCATCAAAGTAGTCCATGTGACATCAGTGGGTTAGTTAGAATTTTTTGAAGCATCGAAAATATATTTTGGTCCAAAAATAACAAAAACTACAACTTTATTCAGCATTGTCTTCTCTTCCGGGTGTGTTGTCAATCCGGGTTCACGACTCCGCTGTGACGCTGCTGACGTAAGACGTCAAATGTTCACTGCACAATGTCAGTAGACGGACGATTTGAAGAGGTAAATCAACATCTCGCTGAACACATAGCAGCCATAGCTTTAGTCGCTCTGGATCATTTACCGGGAAAGAGTAAAAGTGAATCCTTTCATCTGTCGGCGTTGGTAATGCACTTTTACGTTGCCGTGGATGTTTTTGCCGATTAGGACATCCGCGACATGCACACTTGCGCACCATTTTAAAAAATATAGCAATACCAAAATACAAACAATGTAGAATAGCTTGAATACAGCGTGCGTCTCCCTCAGACTGTAAACGAAGCTCGGGCGCACCAGATAACACGTCAGCAGCGTCTTACGCGAGCAGCGTCACTGCGGAGTTGTGAACCCGGATGAACAACAGACCCGGAAGAAAATACAATGCTGAATAAAGTCGTAGTTTTTGTTATTTTTGGACCAAAATATATTTTCGATGCTTCAAAAACTTCTAACTAACCCACTGATGTCACATGGACTACTTTGATGATGTTTTTATTACCTTTCTGGACATGGACAGTATACCGTACATACATTTCCAATGGAGGGACAGAAAGCTCTCGGACTAAATCTAAAATATCTTAAACTGTGTTCCGAAGATGAACGGAGGTCTTACGGGTTTGGAACGACATGAGGGTGAGTCATTAATGACATCATTTTCATTTTTGGGTGAACTAACCCTTTAAGTATATCTTTATATGTAATTTTATAATTATTTCTATTGTCTCTGAAATATAGCTCAAGTTTACTGCCAAATGTAATGAAAAGCATTTATGGTAAACTAAAATACTTGAATGTCATTTCTATTGAAACTTGTTTAGTACATTTAAAATATATTAACTTTAAATGTAATATTGAATAACACACTACAGTTAAAATTATAATCAAGTACTTTACATGTGCTTTTCTATGTTAGTCAACACATCAAAATAAGTGCACTTCTTTAAAGCACAACAAAAGTTTATTAAAACAATGATTTAAAATGTTAAAGTAAAATTTTTATTTTAACATTATTACAAAGTGCACTTTAGTGTGTATTTAAGTGTTAATAAACAGTCATGAAAGTGCCCCTCTCTTTAAGTACACTTAGCTGGCCTTTTATTTAATTAATATTATTTGCAAGTACAGTTTTTAAATATACTTATAAGATCTGAAGTACACTACAAGTGCGTGTTCATTACAGTTAAGCACACTTCTTTTTCACAAGGGTAGGCATCTTGTCGCTGCCTTAACTCTGTTATTTAGGCCACTACAAACACATTTTAACTCATCAATACACTCAAACACATGTACACACAGATCGCAGATGCGTAATTAAAAGAAAACACTCCCGTAAACGTCAGCACAGGAAACGAGAACGGAGTCCAAGTGCTGACATGTGTTTGAACCGTGACAACAGGAGGAGAAACATAAATAGCATCCTTAAAAACTTTCTGAAGTCTGAAATTAATTGCATCTTTACTCAGGCCCCCCCTACCGTGAAGCGCAATAATCACTCACGTCAAACAAAGCGGGTGCAAAATATATATAAACACACACTGTCATAAAAATAGCACGGATGGATTTCAAAGCACCGTCCCCCCACCTTTCACTATCAATTTGCCAGCGAGCTGAATAGTGCTCTGTTTCTGCCAGTCTGTCAGTGGATGCGAAGGGAGACCAGGTGTGTGTCTGTTCTATTCAGCGACGGTGCTGTTTTCTATGGGGAGCGCGGGGACGAGGTGTCCATCTAAAGGTGCAATGTGACGATAATGGCAGCTGACAAAAACAAAAACNCCGACTTCTACACTAGCACCCGCTCTCAAAAAAAAAAAAACTCAAAACAAAAACAAAAAGAAAAACACCACGGAATGACAGCAAAACAATGACACCTTCACAGGCATTAATGGGTGAATGGAAAAGAGGGTGGATGAACTGAGGAAAGGAAAGTGAGAGTGAGATGTGTTGTACTGTAGTCTAGATACGTGACAGACTATCAAACAACATAACAGCTCTTAGGTGTCTGCGTGTCCATCATCGTCTAGTCTGGTCAAGTCTAATCTTGTCAACATGAAGCAGTGTTCAACACAGGGCACTTTCACACCAGAGCTTTTGTTGTGGACTCAGGTCCACTTGACATCAGGGTTTGGTTCGTTTGGTTGGTGTAAAAACATTATCTTTCTTGTGTGAGAACCAGCCTATTTTAAAATGTTGAGCTGATTCATTTGGACTTGCAATTGGTATGAACACAATCCTGCCTAATTTGCACAAGTGAACAGCTATTGGTTACGTATTAGTTTGTTAGGCCTGAAACATCCTCTACTCAAATACATAACAACACAAGCTCAAAGTGTCTTTGTGCTACGAAATACCTTAGACCACAAAGTACAAAATACAAGTAGTATTCTCAGTGTTGTACGGTGGCCAAGAGAGCTCAAGGTGCTGCAACTGAAGAAAACACATGCAAAACACCAGCAACATCATCATCACGTGCTGCAAATACCCTAACCCAATGAAACCAAATACAGAAACGCGCATCAAATACTCACAACGCAACCAAATACAGCTCTCATTAGAGTTACTAATGATTTGCTCTTATCATCTTATCTCTCTATTAGTGTTACTGGATCTTAGTGCTGCATTTGACACTATTGATCACAATATTCTTTTAAATAGACTCGAAAATTATGTTGCATTAGTGGAATTGCATTGTCATGGTTCATACCTATCTGACCGTTGTCAGTTTGTAGTAGTAAACGATGAGATGTCATATCAATCACAAGTTAAATAAGGAGTACCGCAAGGCTCAGTACTAGGACCGTTGCTTTTCACTATGTACATGCTACCCTTTGGAGATATCATTAGGAAGCATGATGTTAGTTTTCACTGTTATGCTGATGATACTCAGCTCTATATTTCTTCAAGCCCTGACGAAACTTACCAATTCACAAAATTAACGGAATGCATAGCTGATATAAAAATTTGGATGACCAGTAATTTCCTAATACTAAATTCAGAAAAAACAGAGATTCTCATTTTTGGACCAAAAACGTCTTCACGTAATACCCTAGAATACTGTCTAACACTTGATGGCTGCTCTGTTAAGTCTTCGTCGTCAGCTAGGAACCTGGGTGTGCTCTTTGATACCAATCTTTCATTTGAAGGCCATGTTACTAGCATCTGTAAAACCGCATTCTTCCATCTTAAAAATATATCTAAACTACGACATATGCTCTCAATGAAAAATGCAGAACAGTTAGTTCATGCGTTCATGACCTCAAGGCTAGATTACTGTAACGCTCTACTGGGTGGATAAATAAACTACAGCTTGTACAAAATGCAGCAGCTAGAGTTCTTAATAGAACTAGGAAGTATGACCACATTAGCCCCGTTCTGTCGTCACTGCATTGGCTTCCTGTTAAACTTCATATAGATTTTAAAATCTTGCTAATTACTTACAAAGCACTAAATGGTTTAGCTCCCCAGTACCTGAGCGAGCTCTTAATGCATTATAGTCCTTCACGTCTATTGCGATCTCAGAATTCAGGCCAGCTGATAATACCTAGAATATCAAAATCAACTGCAGGCGGTAGATCCTTCTCCTATATGGCACCTAAACTCTGGAACAATCTTCCTAGCATTGTTCGGGAAGCAGACACACTCTGTTAGTTTAAATCTAGACTAAAAACGCATCTCTTTAATCTGGCATACACATAACACATTATCAATTTATGTTTTCAAATCCGTAAAAGGATTGTTAGGCTGCATAAATTAGGTCAGCCGGAACCGGGAACACTTCCTATAACACCAGATGTACTCGTTACATCAGAAGAAGAATGGCATCTACTCTAATATTAGTCTCTCTGTTTATCCCGAGGTTTACCGTAGTCAGCCGTATCCGGGCCGTATCCAGGTGAGACCGAGGACCTGCGCCCTGACACGACCACAACGCAGCCCTGAAGTGTCAGCAGAGATTGAGTCAACTAGATCATCCACTGTGAAGGCCTCATCGACACAACAACCAGTGGCACAGCTCCTCAACAAACCGTCCATACCGGCGTGATGAATACGATCCTCAACTGGATGGAACTGAAATAAATACTTTGACTGTTGCGATCCCATCGCACTTATGATAGCAACCTGAATCGTATCAAAGCACTGTTCACCAGAGGAGAACTGGCCCCCGACTAAGCCTGGTTTCTCCCAAGGTTTTTTCTCCTGTTTGCCACCTGATGTCACCTGTTGGATTTTGGGTTCCTTGCCGCTGTCGCCTTTGGCTTGCTTAGTTGGGGATACTTGACATTTGCTATTCAACAGTGTTTTTAATCTGCCTGCATTGACACCATTGTATGCGAACTGAACTGAGCTGGATGATGACATCCAGTATTAAAATAAATGATGTTAAAATAAAAAAAACTACTCACCTTTCAGGTCATTGACAACACCACTGACGAGTAGACATTGAACAATAAGCATGTCCCAGCCAGGTTCATCACTTGTTGTGAGTATTTGCAGCATGTTTCTGTATTTGGTTGCAGCACATAGGTTGTCAAACTGATGTAGTTTTCTTAATTTGCTGGTCTTGTTTCTATTTGCAGGTTTTCTTCAGTTGCAGCGCGTTGAGCTCTTCGGCAACCGAAGTGTTGCTACGAGGGGCGCTATTGCACTTATAGCCCCCCCCCACCTCAAAAAGTCAAAATGATTGAGAGGGCCAATCAAATCAAAGTAGGCGGGGTTTACTTCCTCTTCTGACTCATGAAAAGTCTTCACACAGGCGAGCTCCTGAATCTTTCGCTTAATGCCGTTGCGGAGACTATTCTTTCCGGTGAAATCACAAAACAAAATGCACACAAACGTGTCCCTGCTCTTGATATACAATTATTGATGAACATCTTTGATTTTAATGAAAAAAAAAAAAAAGACTGTACGAGGGCAGATTAGAACTCGCAACCTTTGACACGGATAACAAAAATTCTATCACCAGGACACTAGGGAATTTGAATACTAATTGCGGATCTATGTATTTATTCACTATGTATTTATTCACTTTTTCTACAATTGTTATTGTACATATCTGATATAGCATTGTATTAGCAACCCCACCCCCCCCAACACACACCCACTCCTATCCCACCAACAGTTACACCACTGTTTCGACATATTAGGCATACAAATAAAAGTACATGTTTGCATATTTTAATGCAAATTAATGCAAATAGTTTTTGCAAACAGTTCCAAAATGATTATTTCCCCACTAGAATTAGACCTAGAATTCCCTGCACTGTTCTGTTTCTTTATGCTATAGATATATATAAAATATAAACATAAAGGTGATCGAGCCTTCTCTCGAGCCGGTCCTAAATTGTGTAACGATCTCCCTGTCGCTATTAGATCCGTCAAATCCTTACCTTTGTTTAAAACTATGTTAAAATCACATTTGTTCAACTCTGACTGCAAGTTCTAATGATGGAGAGTGTTGTTGATTGTGTGTTATATGTTTGTTTATACAGTTTTATCTGTTTTTCTGGGACTGTGAAGCACTTTGGACAACTAACGTTATATTAAATGGTGCTATATAAATAAAATACCAAATACCACAATACCAAATATTAGGGCTGTGTATTGCCAAGAATCCGGCGATACGATACGTATCACGATACAGGAGTTACGATACGATATATTGTGATATATTGCGATACTGTAAGAAAGGCGATATTTCTTGTAAATGTAATTTTAGAAAAAAACGGTAATAAAGAACACACCACCATATGCATAAAACCGTACAAACAACTATTTTATTTAATCGATACAGTATCATTTGCATTTATATCACTAATCACTATTTTGTGCAATCTAAGAGAAAATAGTAAAGTGACTGCAAGATTCTTTATGTGTATATGTTTTAAAGGTTCACAGTATAGCAGTTTTTAATTTCTAAACTATTTAAAACTAGTGCATAGTCCATTTCATGACTGAAAGTCTGTTTTATATTTAATACTGTAAAGCTGTTTGCTTTAAAGCAGTCTAATGCATAAAGTGCTATTTAAATAAACGTGCCTTCACTGAAGTGCAGAGCTGTTGCAAACATATCCACATTGCTATGATCAGATGCTTTCTTTCTGCTGTCTCCGCTGTCATTTTTTGTTTTGTGTTTATTTTGTTACTGAGAGGAAAACGTGCAGTACATATTACATATTCTATCGAACGCCTCTCTCAGGAGCGCGGATGGCATCAGGAGGTTCAATGCATTTTCCGAGTTTTGGATTATATAACATGGTCTATTTTGCAAACAAAATGACTCTTGTCGATCTCCTTAGTGGGTTCTTTATAGTTGAAGCCAAAATGAGTCCACACACTTCAGCTCTGTATGCCACGGGAGCGGAATAATTCTATCGTTTGTGAGCTGGGTTTGCTAATGCTAACGCTATTGATCCACCTCGCGCTTTTCCGGCTACGCGTCAGTTTACGTTCTGAGATAACGCTGACATCGAGCGGTTGGGTTTTATACAGTCTGTGGTTTAAACCGAACACAAAGCCACGAATCTTGGATGTAAATAAATAAATATATAAATACAGTGATTTTGAGAATCGATACAGTATCGCCAAACATAATATCGCGATATTCATGTGTATCGATATTTTCTTACAGCCCTACCAAATATATATAAAAGGTCCCCCCCAAGACATGGTCACGGCCTTGCTATAACAGTTTGAGGTACTGATGGGAGAAACAAAGCTTTTCAAAATTTTGAATCAATTGAACTAATTGTTTTGCAAAATTATTCACTGTTTCAAAGCACTTGAACACCATAGCTAGTGACGCCTGCTGGTCAAAACTGTGTAAATGCAACGAAAACTCAGCTCAAAACCTAACTGCAAAATGTTTTCTTGAAAGTGTACAGTAATCTATTAAATGTGATTTACAAATCTTTAAATAACATTAAATGCGAAGTGTCTGTGAAATATGTGTTCTTTTATTAATTTGTAGGGATTGTTTTGTGTGTTTATGGAGGGCCTGGTTATTCAGAAACACTGAAATTTTGAAACGTTTCGAAACAGATATTATGATGTAACGAAGCCTCGTTTTCTGAACTCATGTGACAGTTTTAATCATGCTCCATACCACTGGTTCAAAACAAAATGATTTGCAAAGATTTTGAAGCTTCAAAGCTGTGTTTCGAAAGCACCAATGACTAGAGGACAACCTTCCTAAGCAAGTTAGCTTAACTGTTGATATGGCTATACTATAGCTAGATGTTTATTAGCTAAATAACAACATCCAATTTAATGGCTAGGGGCGTTATAGCAGACAGTCAGTTTTCTCTACCAAGCAACAACTATCATGACCATTTGAAAAGAATCTTGCTTCGCAAATTAACTAATCTGTCAACATGTTTATACATAGCTAGCTAGCAAGCTGAATAACAACAGATACTGTTAATGGCACATACATTTTAAGGTAACTTTATTGCCCCCTTGAGTACTGAGGTTTGTTACCACATCAGTAACACAAAATGCACAATAATCATCAAAAACTGATTAGCAATGTAATTATGTACGCAACCTGGACGACAAAATAACCTTAGAAACTTCATGCACTAGACGGATGAGTACATAGTGCATAGTATAAGTGCATAGTATTAGTATGTCATTTGGGACACAGCTCCAAAGAAATTGTCTTTAGCAAGCAACTCTTTGCATTCAATCAATCCGCATGTCTCAAGATGGAGGCATCTTCTTGTCTTGAATCGTTGCCCAGTTACTTTAGTAAACAGTAGCTGCTAATACTGACAGAGGTACTCCTGTTGATGCAAAAAGGTAGAATGGTTAGTAAACTAACATTTAAAAAAAGCCCTTTAGGGGGAGTGGGGTGAAACCAAACTGTTCAGACCAGACAATCAAACCAAGTGTGCTAACTGGCCTAGACTCACAGAGTTAAAACAAGGTTTTTGCTGCAGTTAGAGCCCTTTATGTTAGAGACGGACTGTGCTGTGAGCTGGGCTGAACTCGGGCTTCTCTCCTCTCTCTTCCCACTCCACCCACTCCATTTCCTCTTCTTCTCTCATTTCTTTTGTAGCACCGAATGGCCTTGGCTGACCATCACTAACCACCCCCCTTGCTGCCCACCGCCTCTGCCCCTGCCCGCCTCAGAAATCACTCAAGGCCCTCTCTCTCTTTCTCTCCTGCTCCCTTGCTTCATTTCTGCTTGGCTCTATGCAGCCAGAGGTGACCTTCCCCAGCTTACAAGCACATAGACTGAAGGCACGTATCCTGTTTGTCCTTAACAAGCTCCTATCTTTTCTTTCCTTTTCTCTCATTCAGCGTCAATGTTTTTGAAACATAAAAATGAACCAGACCACTATTCCTCAACTTGTAGCTGTCTCTCTTCCTGCCTTATATCTCATTTACTCACTCCATACTTGCAGGGGGGAGTATTAGAGTACAAAACAACCTTCTCTTCCCCCGAGCAAAAACATGTTATAGCAGAAGTCACCCTACTGATACAGCTCTCCAGGTTGGAACACTATACTGCTTGTTTTAATGATGTCAGGGAACACACAATACTTCCAGGACATCACTTTCCTTTTTTTTCTCTTTTCTTTTGAAATACTAAAACCCTTCCTTCCATCCTTTGCCAGTTTCTTAAATCTGGGAAATCATTATATATAATAAATCATATATGATACACACAGACACACACACATAGATATTTTATGTTTAAAGGGTTAGTTGAAAAGAGAAAAAGAAAAATTGTTATCATTTACTCACACTCGTTCCAAATCCGTAAGACTTTCGTTCATCTTCAAAACACAAATGAAGATATTTTTGATGAAATCTAAGCAATTTCTGTCCCTTCACTGACAGTCTACGCAACTACCACTTTGATGGTTCAAAAAGTTCACAGAGATACTAAATCTAATCCATATGTATCGAGCGATTTAGTCAAAATTTTCTGAAGAGACTGGATCGCTCAACAGATTCAACAGATTGAATTTTGGCTTTTATTCACGTATAAACATTAATCAGTGAACATAAACAGAAGCTCAACAGTACTTGCTTGACGTGCGAGAACAAACTACGAGAATGAACCTCATTGGTTCTTGAGGAAGTTCAAACATGCTGCGTAACACGAGAATGAACCTCATTGGTTCTTGTGGAAGCTCAAACGTGCTGCGTAACACACAAGAATGAACCTCATTGGTTCTTGCGGAAGCTCAAACTTGCTGCGTAACACGAGAATGATCCTCATTGGTTCTTGAGGAAGCTCAAACTTGCTGCGTAACACGAGAATGAACCTCATTGGTTCTTGCGGAAGCTCAAACGTGCTGTGTAACACGAGAATGAACCTCATTGGTTCTTGCGGAAGCTCAAATGTGCTGCTTAACACAAGAATGAACCTCAATGGTTCTTGCAGAAGCTCAAACATGCTGCGTAACACACAAGAATGAACCTCATTGGTTCTTGTGGAATCTCAAAGGTGCTGCGTAACACACAAGAATGAACCTCATTGGTTCTTGCGGAAGCTCAAAGGTGCTGCGTAACACACCGGAATGAACCTCATTGGTTCTTGCTGAAGCTCAAGCGTGCTGCGTAACACGAGAATGAACCTCATTGGTTCTTGCTGAAGCTCAAACGTGCTGCGTAACACGAGAATGAACCTCATTGGTTCTTGCGGAAGCTCAAAGGTGCTGCGTAACACACCACAATGAACCTCATTGGTTCTTGCGGAAGCTAAAACGTGCTGCGTAACACTAGAATGAACCTCATTGGTTCTTGCCGGAGCTCAAACGCGCTGCGTAACACACCAGAATGAACCCTATTTGGTTCTTGCTGAAGCTCAAGCGTGCTGCGTAAAACGAGAATGAACCTCATTGGTTCTTGTGGAAGCTCAAAGGTGCTGCGTAACACACAAGAATGAACCTCATTGGTTCTTGCGGAAGCTCAAACGTGCTGCGTAACACGAGAATGAACCTCATTGGTTCTTGCGGAAGCTCAAACGTGCTGCGTAACACGAGAATGAACCTCATTGGTTCTTGCGGAAGCTCAAACGTGCTGCGTAACACGAGAATGAACCTCATTGGTTCTTGCGGAAGCTCAAACGTGCTGCGTAACACGAGAATGAACCTCACTGGTTCTTGCTGAAGCTCAAACGTGCTGCGTAACACGAGAATGAACCTCACTGGTTCTTGCGGAAGCTCAAACGTGCTGCGTAACACGTGAATCAACCTCAATGGTTCTCGCATGTCAAGTGAACATGCTTGAGCTTCCGTTTACCATATCTGATGTGTGCATTGGTGAATGTTTATGTGTGAATAAAAGACTAAATTCAATCTGTTCATCATATAAAGTGATCGGGTCTCTTCAAAAAATTTGGACTAAACAGCTCGATTCATATGAATTTATTTTACAATCTCTTTATTAACTTTTTGAAATGTCAAAGTGTCAGTTGCGTAGCTGTCAATGAAGGGACAGAAATCTGTCAGATTTCATTAAAAATATCTTAATTTGTGTTCCAAAGATGAACAAAAGTCTTACGCGTTTGGAACGACATGAGGGTGAGTGATTGATGACAGAATTTTTTATTTTTGGGTGAACTATCCCTTTAACAGATCTAATTACTAAATGAATACATAAAATATATAATATAAATATATAAAATACTAAATGAAAAACATAAAATAAAAAAAATACAAAGAGAAACATCTAAAATATGTAACCATTGCTGAGCTCCATGTTGCTCTTTACAGTAATCTCAACCTTTCCACCCTCACGAGTGGTTTGAAGGTCTAGCAAGGATTGCGTGTGTTGAATGAGGGGGAGGAAAGGGTTAATCCTCAACGTTGCCTCCTGCTTTAACGGAGCACCAAGCCATTTAATTTGACCTTACCTGACCTTTAGGGGCCATGACACACTCCCACACCAGAACAAATTACCCCTGACCTCGCAGGGAAGGGGCAGCGCTCGGCCATGAGGGTGCTCAGGTCATCGGCTCTGGGCTGCATGGGAACTACAACGCATTATACACGAATGTATGTGTGTGCTACTCAGGAAATCAATGCATTGTGTATTCTTTCATTAGACAATACAAATGCATTCCAGGATCAACACAGTGTAGTTTCATGTACTTTTTCCTTTTTGGCCTCGGGGCGATTTCTGCACAAAATATTTTCCAGGAGTTTTTTGAAGATTTTACAGCGTGGTTTCATGTAGAAAAACATTTAGGGGTAAAACACAAGAGGAACTGATGTCAGTAAAAGTCCAGAAAAAAAATTCAGACAGTCTTTGTGTTTTTGCCCACAAGAACATGTCATTTACAGGGAAACACCCTTGTGACATGATGGAGCTGTTAAGAGCTTCCTCCATACAAATGTCAAAAGCCACTGCCACCCCTGTTGTGACCAGCTTTTCGCACTCGCTTTATTCTTCATTGCTTTACTCTTGTCCAATATGGGTGACTCTCACAAAACAAGTCTTTTACCCCAGAATTTGAATGTGTCCAGATGCTCGCAGTGTTTTAGTATTTATCATTACACTCAATGTTTCTCAATGGTGTTCTTATTATGGCAATATAGTTTTTATTGTAATACAGTAAAAATACCGTAATATTACCACAATGTAAAAATACTTTAAAAATACTTAAGTCAAATAATAATAATATATATATTGTATTACAGTAATGAGAAGGGGTTGATGGTGGGTTATGAAAATAAATGAATAGTCTTTATAAAAATAAGATTAATTTTCTAAAATGTCATATTTCTTTATTTGATGATGAAATATGAATTCTCTCCACCCCCCTTCCTCCACTTTCACTCCCTCACAGCCTACTCCTCCTCTTCTCAAGCTGTTCATCTATTGGGGAAAATTGTTTTTTACATTTTTTTTTCTCATAATCGTCTCAGAGGCTGACGACCCGTTTCCACACTAGCGAGGTGGAGGCCTCTGTGTGTCTGAGCAGCGGTTAATGTGAGAGGACAGGCCCCCAGCCTCTGCCACGAAAGAAAGGACGAGAAGAAAACACACAAGTGCAGAAAGAACCGATAACCACTCTTGCTTTTTTTGTAGCTTGGTCCTTTTCTTCCTCTCTCCCGCACTGAGGGATATGTATTGGAAAGTAGCTGGCACCAGAGCCCGTGATGTCACTGCTGGTAGGTGTTTAAGCAGCTTACTAACATGAGAGGAAGAAAGAGAAAAAGAGAGAGCACACAGCGTGGGTTGAAAGGGTAGGGGCATGTGCAGATGCTGTATGTGGGTATGTGCTTGGTGGAGGATGATGAGTGTCAGAAGGGCAGATACATTGAGCCGGGAGTGACCGTTCTTAGGCCATGAATGTGTGTGAGAGTTGCTGACATCCTGAGTTTGAAGACGTGATTAGTGGTGTTGGCTAACAGAAGAATCACCAATACTATTGCTCATACTTAGGGCTGCTGATCAGGGATTTCAACAAAACTCTAAAGGGTCGTTCACATTAAGGATGATAACTATAATGATATCTGTAATGTTTTAATAATCATTCTAATTCTATGAGAATAGGGAGTCCACACCACAACAACAGAGGAATAATACTGTTGGAAACGCTTTCAGAACGATTTCTTCCAGCTGATGAATGATAAAAAACATTGACAGCCAACCCTACTTTAAGGAGCTTGAGAATTAAGGCCCCGATATACTGCAGTAAAAAGCGAAATCAAAGAACAAACTGATGTGACATCATTTCGAACAAAATCAGGACAAAACAAAGTTCGTTTTGGGAGTTCGAAACGTACGGAGCCCCGGACATGACATGCAGGAAAAAAAATTGTAGGCTAAATCGTGCGCACGATTGAATAATTCGTTCCCTCAATTTACTAAATCGTGCGCATGACTTATAAATCGAGGGAACGAAATAGTAAATCGTGCGCACGATTCAACTTTTTTTCTTGCGTGTCATGTGCGGGGCTCCGTAGAAATGGGCTGCGTTCCAGTTCGTTTTTTATGCCCTTCCCTCTCTAACTTCCCTCAGTCTTGTTGATTTGGATGTACATCATTGTTTACGTTGCATGAGTGCTCACTACTGGTGGAACCTTTGCAATCGGCTTGATGAAGTCCTTGATCACTTGGAATCCACTACAGAGCTGATTGATCATTTAATTTTTTCCCTTACGAAATTGTTTAATGCAGCATTCTATATGTATAGAGGTGTATTTGGGTTGGTCAAAATCGAGGGAGCCAATTGAGGGAGCGAGGGTCTGTCCAAATAAACTTCCCTCGCCCACTTCACGAAGTGGAGGTAAGATCTCTGCGGGTGAAAACATGAACACACTGGATATCGCTTTATAGTAGAAAATGAAGTTGTGCCTCTGATGAAATGAGGCACTGACAATAGCTATACTGCAAATTGTGCAAAATTATTATTTTTTAAACATCCATGCAAGAAACAGAATGTCGCTGACTGACGACCGTTTCAGTATCACACATCTCTCCTCCAAAATCCGACCACAAAGCCTTAATGTTCTCTCTGAGGGTGCATTCTTGGCTGGGATGCAAAGAACATATCTTGCCAAATTGATCAGGGCAGGAAATTTAGAACTGTGTGAACGCCACCACCGCAGAAAATTTGGTTCACTTCAAGTTCAAGTTTGGATGCGCTGTTGTCAAAAGATGTCGGGAGCGGCTGTGCTATTGTAAGTCTGCCGTCTTTCATACGAAAATTTTATCTCGCGCCACAAGAAATCTGATCGGGTCCCGTGGGAAAGCAGACCTCTACACAGAGTACACGTGATGGCGAATTCGAAGTAAAAAGCGAGCATGCATTCAAAAGCAGTGTTATCGGTAGGCTAATACCGGTTTATTTACCAGGGTAAATTTCCTCACCGTGACATCCCTAGTAACAATATATCGTGTCGCGCTATATCACGGTACAAAAGTGCAAAAAAAATGCATTACGGATGTTAAAAATGAACCGCATTATGTAAGGCCCTGTTTCCACCTGGCATCAAGATGCATTTTGGTCAATCGAATCACAAGTGGACAATGCTAAATAAAGGTGTACACGGGGTGTAAAACGTTTTGAGCTTGTCCACTTTCGACCACTTCCAGAGGTTGTTGAAAACACATTCGACCAGATTGCTTTCGTAGTGGAAACGCTCATGTGGTCGAATGCATGCGAACAACCGCCCACTCTCCGCCTACTGAATGCGTAAACATTATGGGAAGCGCACTAGCCAGACGGGATTTAAACTTTGTCGGCTGAAGACGCAAGTTTGGTTTGAAGACAAAAAATGTGCCAAGCACAATGTTCTCTCGCCATTCCTGATTTCTAACACACACTCACCACGCCCATAGACCCTCCCCTCGAAGAAATCAGGACAGAAGTGGTTGAAAGTGGACAAAAGAGATGGATTAAAACACGAGGTGTAAACGGGTATGTGTCTCCCTCGTCTACTTGTGATCCGATCGACCAAAACGCATCTTAATATCAGGTGGAAACAGGGCCAAAGATGTGTTTTCAGTGATCCAAACGCGAGTGGTCAGTCGAGGCGCATTACTGTTTCCACCTGGTAGTAACATGCATTTCAAATGTGTCTCTTTTGACTTTGTGTGTGGCTGTTTGTAATGAGAATAAAAGAGAAACTAATGAAGACAAGATCCAGAATGAAGGTGTCAGAGTGACAGATTACAAATTTTAGGGGGGGTTCAAACAGAGAATCCAGCTGCGATGTGTGTATAGCCTATGTGTGTGTTTTGTTACGATGAGAGATTTAAGCCCCATGTCTTGTGCAAGAAGACCCACCCTAATAATTTTCACACTCCCACAGGATGGAATGGGTTAAAGGACGCAAAGGGAGAGGCATCATGGGAAGGCGTGGGATGCTCTATCCGTCCAGCCTGTTTTGCGGCTACAAAGAAAAAGTGAGGTCAGAAAAGGAGGAATTAAGGGGGAACAGTGACAGACAGAAACAGAGGGAGGGAAAGAACATAATTGAAGGGTAGGGCTGCTGATCAAGACACAGAAGAGGAGTTTCAGCATCGTCAACAAACAAAAAGTGCTCACATGCCAAAATAATGATAGCACCAGGCGTGGACAGAAGCTAGACACTGTTCATATTTCCTGTGCTGATTTTGAGGGAAATTTTGTGGAATTCCATTGAATGGATTGAAGCAAAAAATGTTTTAAATGGAGTCGAGAGTACAACACTCATATTGGTGGCTGAAAGGACATTCAAATTAGCCAAAATGTTTAATAAACAAACACAGAATGGGCGGGGAATGTGTAAAATATTATAAATGACAGGTGTTCTAGTTCTATGGAAATGTTTGGAGCTTTTAGTGGAATTCTGATGACAATACTCTTCTGAAATGCATATGATTCACGCCAAACTACACAGGGTAAATACACAGTCTGTGGTACCGAACATCATTTGGGATGAAGCTTTAAGGATTTCTCACTCATTTTATCATTTGACAGGTTAAGATTCTACAGCAAGAAAAGGTGCTGTAGTGGCATGACTTGATGTATCATTCATGCCTGTAGAACACAGTGCGAGACCAGTTATACAACAAAGATTTAACACAGTGTTTATTAGGGGTTTTGTTAAATTCCCTAACCCTAAGTATGAACCAGGCACAGTGAAAGATCTAAAGACACACGAATACACTCTCACTCAAACACAAACACACATACACACAAACAAACAGAAGAACATGCCTTTGTCTTGTCCTCTCAGCAAACTCATGCTGATGAAGAGACAAACACTCCCTCATTTGGTCACTCCTCCCCCATCTCTCCATTTCTCAGTTCCTCTATCCATCCCTCCCTTTCTCGCCTGACTAGCTCCACTAATTTAGTTTTTCATTTCTTCTCTCACTTCAACTCATCCCCATTCCTTCCCCTCTCTCCCAGGAAAAACACCCATGAGCATGTTAAAGATGACATAGCATATAACAAAAGGGGGGAATTGCACACGTATAGAATGGATCATGTGACACTGAAGACTGGAGTAATGAAGCTGAAAATTCATTTATTTTGCTGCAAATCGATTATATTTTAAATATATTTAAATATAATTTTTTTTTTTTAAATGTAATAATATGTAATATTTAATTTTAAAAATCTTCCATCTGCATTGCATTCAATTGTTTTTGAACTTATATTGAAAGTAGAATAATGTGAAAATGCTGTTTTGTTTTTTTCGAAATAAAAAAAACAAGATTGAGAAAGCAGTTTATCCATTTTCTATCGCTGAATGTAAAACTGAAAAATCAAGCCGAATTCTTGATATTAAATCAAAAAATGAATGAACACAGCCCCTAAAATAAAACCTAAAATAATACACATTTACACATAAAACAACATTTGTCTCCCAAATCCTCAATTTATCACATTTCACACGAATACACTAGATTACGCATGCAGCGCAGATCCTTTAAAAAGAAGAGAGAGCATTGTTAAATGGAGAAGTTACAAGGAACTGTGAGCAACACTTAAGAAGAGAGAGACAGAGATAGATACAGCTGTCTCATCCCATCATAAAAAAAACTTCAGAAATGAGTACCACATCTCACAGGGGAGCAAGAAAGAAACTGAGAGAAAGAATGCTGAGAGGGAGAAGCAAATAGAAATCCCAATCAATACAGTCTCTATGAGCAGTCAGCTCAGACTCAGAGAAAGTGGGTCAAACAATGGCAGAAGAACAGGAGTGAGTGAGGGAGAGACTGAGAGGGAGAGAGAGAGAGAGGAGGTGGTGACCCCTGTTGACTACCTATCCAAGACCCACAACCCCCAATGGCTTTATATGAGACTTTTGGGAGATTCTAGGCAATGCATTGTGGGATGCATCCTGCCTCTAGTCAGCTCAGTGACTGTAAGACACAGTGTGTTTATGTCTTAATGGCTTAGCCGAGCACAACTGTTCTAACACACCGCAAAATGGAGCCAAAATGGATTTTATGTGAGCAGAAGATGTTTAGCGAAATTTAGTAATGTAAACACACATTTACCTCCGACTTGGCTTATGTGAGATTGATAATGTTGTGTTTTGGGTTGTGGCACTTTCGATACTGTTTACTGTTCAATTCAAATGTCAATGCAGCTAATTTAATTATGACATTTTCTGAGGTCATATGACATGAATGGAGGTTGCTTGATCATTTTTGAGTGATTACCTCTATGTATTAGTATTACAATACCACCAGTTTCTTTTCATGAGGTTTCTAGTAAGCCTTAGTAAGACCTAGTAAGTATAAAATTATTTAAAGGCACAATATGTAATTTTTGCCGCTAGAAGTCGCTTATTCAAAACAAAGGCGTAGCTTGATGATGCCATGAATGAGCGTGTGAATCATGGGCGTTGTCGTCTTCAGCTTCACAGCCGATGGAAAGGAATCCGACGGACTCAGGCAGAAATCAAGTTCATGGATGAGCTAATGTATTAAAGTTTTACTAACGTTGCAGTGGTATGAAGCAGTACGGGACGAGGCCGCTGGAGCGAATGCTAAAGATAGACACCGATCTCGAGTTCAGCGGAGCTTTTATTATGCTTTTGCTGCAGTCAGCCACTTCCGCTATTTTCGTTGCATATGTGGGGTAACTCAGCGCTGTTTTACACGGTTAAAAGAATCATACTAAATACATTTGAGTGTGTTGAAAGTTTTGTTATAATGTTACTCTGTGTGTTCGCTTGGTGGCTGCTGTGAGAGGCTTGCACTTTGTAGTAATCTAGATCGATTTGAGTAAAACTGGAAATCGAAGGTAGCACGCATATGACATCATTGACAGGCGACGCAGTGACACGGTCCATGTCCTGGTTAAAATTGCTGATTGCTCTGGATTTAAACATTGTTGAAAACGTTTGAGATAATGTAAGTACACAAGTCAACAAAATATATAACATTGTTCTAGTGGGGTTTTTTTTTTAATTAAAAAAATCTTACATATTGTGCCTTTGAATTACTCAAGCTTAAAGGATTAGTTCACTTTTAAATAAAATTTTCCTGATAATTTACTCACCCCCATGTCATCCAAGATGTTCATGTCCTTCTTTCTTCAGTCGAAAAGAAATTAAGGTTTTTGAGGAAAACATTTCAGGATTATTCTCCTTATAGTGGACTTCAATGGCCTCCACCGTTGAAGGTCAAAATTAGTTTTGGTGCAGCTTCAAAGGGCTTTAAACGATACCAAACGAGGAATAAGGGTTTTATCTAGCGAAACGATCGGTCATTTTCGAAAAAAATACAACTGTATATGTTTTTATAAACACAAATGATCGCCTTGTACGTGCTTCCGCTTTCCGTATTCTTCAAAAAGCTTATGTTGTATGTCCTACGCCTTCCCTATTCTACTTACGGAAAAAAACTTAACTGCCGCTGCGTTCGTTCCGTAAGTTGAGTAGGGAAGGCGTAGGACATACAGCTTATTATGTTGATTTTGGACACATTTTAATCATAAGAATCTGCTGTAAATAGTGATGATCTATGCGTTTTTCATGAAGTTATGAGCAAAAACGCCACGCAAAATCTACATATTTCTTTTCGGCTAGCAGCTGTGCGCTGTTTTTTGTTGTAAACACATATTACTCAGACTCATTAGAGGGTGAAAACAATGCAACAGGAGCATGTTAGAGGCATGATCTGAACATGTAAAATCTCTGATTTTGCAAGCAAAAAGAATTATTGTGCTACCTACTTAGTTTTAGTTTCTATTGGCTCTTAAACAGAGACATGCAAACGGGAGCGTTGATCATAAAGGGTTACACACATGCTTCAGACACCGGTCACGCTGATGGCATTCCCCATAGCATCTGATCAACACAGTATCTCGTTCCCCTTTTCAGGGAACAGTGATTACAACCGTAACCAGTTGTTTCTTGATCGCTTTATTTCCGGGATATTGTATAATTCGCTGGTGTCAGGAAGCTGCTATCAATCCGCGGGAGACTCCCGGAACTTCCGGAAGAGCTGGGATGTCTGTTACTGTAACTTTTTCCATCAGTTTAATGTTTCTCTGCTGGATAAAACTACTGATTTCTTTTCTCTTTTTTTAATTAAATCATACTGACCCCAAACCTTTGAATGTGTATATGTGAAAATTTCAAGGATTGAGTAATGGTTAAATATTAAACCAAATTACTTTAAAGTCATTTGTCATTATACATGATGACCAGGAAATTTCACAGTTCATAGCGACAAACAGGCATTTAGAAAAGGGCTGTGGTGGTTGTGTTGATATTCAGCTACTGAGAAAATAAAAGTAAAAAGTTATTTTTTCCTGATGGCCTCTTAAACACGTGCCATTTAAACACAGGCCACAAAAATTCAATATAACATAACAGTTACACATCTGCTCTTGTGCACGTATTTGTTTCATGAGCAGCTCATGTTCCAGCCATTCATGATCGACACAAACTTTATCTGCTGCCCTCTTAACACAAAAAGCTCTTTCTCATCAGTGAGAAGGATGTGAAATCAGGCAAGGCCTGCCACGAAGAGGCACCCATGACCTAAAAATCCTTTTGAGATGCAGAGCACCTTTTGCACCTCACGTGAAAGCGCGCAGAGAGATAAGATGAAAAGAGCTGGCGGAAAGACCTTCAAATTCAGAGAACAAAAGACTAATTGGCCATCTCTTCCCCTCGACCTGGGTTTGTGGAGGCCGTTTGTGGAGTGCAGAGAAGTGAAGAAAGAGAAGTAGAAATGTTGGTCACTGTTACACACAGAGCCTATGTACACACACACACAAACATGCATGATCTCTCAAAAGTATCTATCCAGATGGTGTTTAACCTTCCGCCCACACACACACATGCATACACACATGGTCCTCCATCTTTCTTTTAATCCAAAGTATACACTTTAGGAACAGACCTCTTACCCAAATATCCTTTAACCATAAACACACTCTGATGAGCTGCACAGACTCAACCCTTCATCAGCACACACACAGAAACATATAGACGGTCATGTAGGGTTCTTCCCCCTGAGGATAAAGCCTATTGTTATACACCAGCGGGATGAACTCAAAGAGGATCTACACACTGCTCTTCATAACCTCTATAGTTTGTAGCTTCTCTGTATTTTGTCTGTATTCATGACTCTGGGTTGAAACAACACAATGCCTCACCTGACACAATCATTAATATTCAATAACATTTCATTTAGGTACTTGGCATACTGTATGCACCTTGCCTTGTCTTAGATAACTTATGGTTTATTTAAAGGTACACTCAGTAGTTTTTTTTTTTTTAAGCTTTTTAAAAACTTTCACAGACACAAAAATCTATTTCAGATGATGTACACCTCACATCAGTAGCCTATTTAAGCAGTTTTATTCTATACGGAGTGGGTCGCCTCATGAGGGCAGACGTGTTGAGATCACATAACCAGTCAAATAATAGTCATTTCATCTCAGTCACCCTCTGTTATTGGATACTTTCTCTTAAAGGTGCTACAGAGGATCTTTTCGTCGACTGAGAAACCAAAGACTGTTACTGAGTTTTTGAAATGAGCGCATGCGTAAGAACAACCCCCCTCCTTCACAGCTCATTTCGAGGGAACGCCTCCCAAAACTCGTGCACGAGTATTGGAACACGAGTGTTTGTTTACCACCGGCATTCGCTGTGTCGTGTTAATGGATTCATTATGTTGGACTCATAATCTGCAGTTGTTACTCCTGTCTCCTGACAAAAACATTGCATGCGGCGCCTGTGGAGTGTGGAAAGTTACTGGAGCGAGCAGTCGCGCACGTCTCTCACAAGGAACGTAATGGCAGTGATTGACAAGCCAGAGGGCCAATCGTTTATGCGATGAGGGCCAGGTAAACGATTGGCTGATGTTTTTAAGGCCCTACCTCGTGCACAGATGATGTATATTAATATTATTCCTTTCAGTGCACCTAATAAATAGTCTTTTATCAGTTAGTAAAGACAGTTTCAAGTAATATTGCAAAAATGTATAAAACAAAACATCCTCTGTAGCACCTTTAAGGATTAAATTAATCTAAATATATATATATATTAATTTAGCTGATTTTAGGATAGTAAAACTTGAGATTCCCTACTTTGTGAGAACTTTTTGCTGGTCCTCAGAAGGAAAACTGATTAATAATAAACATAATAAAATGTGTTTTTTTGAAAATGTAAAAAATGCATAAAGTTTTCTGTGATGGGTACCCACATGGAAAAATACTATAGTAATTTATAGTGAATACCATAGTGTTTTTGAACGATACTATAGTAAATTGTAGTATACTGTATATATATATTATATTATATTATCTACAACACTTTGTTAATGAATGCTACAGCTTAATGTAGTATTAACTGTAGTGAACTGATAAACTTTAATAAATACTGTAGTATATTTTAGTTTTACTACAGTAAACTGTAGTGTATTGTAGTATAATATACCCTACAGTTGTAGAAAACTTAGTACAGTATTGGGTTAAGTAATTTGTTTATATTACTATAGTCAATATATTACCACAGCAACTATAGAATTATCACACCTAATTCATTCAAGTACTCTACTATAGTATGGTTCAAAAACACTATAGTATTTACTATAAATTACTATAGTATTTTTTTCATGTGGGTAGGTTTAGGGGTAGGGTTAGTGTATAGGGAATAGAATATAGGCCTACAGTTTGTTTGTTTACAGTAGGCTATAAAAAACCATTACATATGGAGGTCCTCACTAGTATATCGAAACAAACGTGTGTGTGTGTGTGTGTGTGTGTAAACTAAACTTTTTAATAAACAAATATGGATCTTACAAAGTCCCAAAAGTAAATAAATAAAACATATGTGACACTGCAATACATATATTTATATATATCAGGGGTGTTTCCTCCGAGGAGGCAATGGAAGCAATGCCTCCTCAAAAAAACTGGATGAGAAAATGGTCGATATTACAAAAATAAAACAACGCAAATGTTACATTACAAATTTGACATTAAAAGTCACTCGTTTTTCTAAATAAACACTGTCAAACAGTGACACCCCCAGGCAGTGGTGTAATGTAATGAAGTAATAATACTTTGTTACAGTACTTAAGTATTTTTTGGGAGAATCTGTACTTTACTTGAGTTTTTATATTTCTGTCAACTTTTATTTACTCCACTACATTTCCTAAATAAAATGTATACTTTTACTCCGATACATTTTCCCAAAGCATTTTCGTTACTTACTACAAAATAAAGTAGGAAGAACACAGACTACAAGCAAGCATGTGCAAACAAGTGCTTGCACAACCGCGGTTGATTTCATTTTCTGGGTTGCGTCCTTTGCTGGAGCGGCTGAGAATATGCGCTGTCATTATAAAGTACGAGAGCGACCTCTAGAGGTGAAATAAAAACTATCACTGATGCCTTGTGGAGTTTGTTTTGACACGTGACGTGAGGCTGCGCGCTGCACAGAGCGGGACACTTCAAAAGCGGATTTAAAACGGACAACATAACGGTATGTTATACGGTGTACACTACAGTACATGTTATCAGTATAAAGTAATTAGTTTGTTGAGTAGATGCTGCATTAGTGGAGAACAGTAGTATGTTTGCCGTCGAGGCTGAGAGGATGCTAACATTAGCAGTACCTCAAGCGGTTAAAACAATGTGACAAAAACACCAACTGTTTAATGTCACGATTGTTTCCATTCATTTGCATCAGTTTATATCCATTTGTTCGCTGTTATGCATTCATTATCCAGCGAAGTTGCATATTTAAACTGTATCCTCATCATGCAGCGACAGAAACATTTATCACAAATGTATCTGATTTCAGTTATTTTTTTATCGGCACTGTAACACATATTTTGATTAGATAATCAAGTATTCTAAAATAGAGGCAAATCATGTGTGAAAGTATACATATAATAGACTTAGGCTATGCCTTTGTGTGGAAAGGTGATTTTTAAGCATGACTGGATTTATATGAAATGGTAACACTACAAGTGTCCATTTGTATAAATAAGTTTGATAAAAGTATTGTTAATTTTTAATTTCAACATTTACATTTTAACATTTTAAAGTTGTCTCTTACATTAGTTATAATGCACTATGAATTAACATGAACGATCAATGTATAATTAATATATTAGTATTTTTTATATTGAAAAATTACAATGAACATTTAGAATTTTTTTTAATTCAAAGAAACAAAATGTAAGAAAGAGTTCAAACTGAACATAATCTTGCTGCTCAAACTGTGTATAGAAAAATGTATCATCATATTTTTTGCTCGTTTTGTATTTTACATTCACTTGTACTTTTACTTTCAATACTTAAGTACGTTTAATGTCAAAAAAATACTTTTCGTACTTAAGTACAAAAAATATCACATACTTTACAACTTTTACTCAAGTAACATTCTAAACGGTGATTTTAACTTCTACCAAAGTCATTTTCTGGTAAGATAACTATACTTTTACTCAAGTATGGTTTTCGAGTACTTTATACAATAGTACAAATCGGTACAAATAGTATATATCCCGCCTCTTGTTTTCGTGCGCGTTCTCGTCGAATAGAGGGTATGCACGTGACGTCACCGTCGACCGTTACGACCGCGGTCACGCCCACTGAGTGGCACAAGACTGAGCGGCAGCATTGGTTTTCAGCGTGAATGCCGTGAAAAAACACACAAAACACATCCAAAACGGGAAAGAGCTTTGTGATTGACTGTACAAATAGCTTTGACACAAAACCTGAGGTATATATTTAAAAACTGCAGAAAGCAACAGAAAAAAAGCAAATGGATCACTGCAATTCACAGAAACAGCTGGACTCCAGCAGAGAAACATGTTGCAGTTATCATTTTGTGTCAAACTGTTGGATTTTGAGGTAAAATCATACCGTATATATTGTATTGTTATATATTATGTTGACAAATCATCAATTGGGTGTTTTTTAAATAAACAACACTGACAAAAACTATACAATAAAACTATATATGTTTTAGGGCTGGACAATATGACGATATAACATTGATGTAAGTGATTCCGCGGATTTAAACCTACCTATATTGTAGTTATATAAAATATTCACAGGCAGATTTGCTTTATGTATTTCCCTGGCGTCAAAATCAGGCACATAAATGTCAGGAAACACTATTCCTGGCTGCATGTCAATATCCATGGATTAGGTTTATTTGACAAGTTGTAAGAAACACTTTCGAGCCAAACCTTTATTGTAATTCGTTAGTTTTATTCGCGTTTTCTCAGTTTCCCCTGTTAAATCCAGTCACGCAGCAGGTTCTTTTGCCACTCAGTCCAGCTGAGGGAGGCGCTTTCGGCGGGAAAGTGACGTCGATGCATACCCTCTATTGGCTTGAATGAAGACAGTGATGGTGTTAATGGGAAGACTAATTAAAAAGTAAGTAAACAATGGTGAAATTAAAGGTACATCTTCGTGTTTGTGATGAGCGACCAGTGTGTACAAGCTTGATGACTGCTGAAAATAAATTTACTAATAAAAAGAAAAGCTGAATATTAGTATATAAATAATATATATTGTTTTAATTGTTAATGCGTTTAGTTATTTTGGAAAAATGTAAAAATGCGTAAAAACACTATATTAAAAAAATTTNATCTTACTGTCAGGTTTATGTTCTGTTATGTAGACCCTTATTTTGACATTCTCCTGTTACTTACTTCCTGTTTCAGTGCTCTATTTAGTTTCGTTATTGAATATGACCACATTACACTGATATATATATATATATATATATATATATATAGGCTATATATAAAAATAAAAAAAACACTGACATTTACTCACCCTCAAGTTGTCATGACAAAAACGTTTTCTTCCGTGAAACATAACGATGGTGATGCTGTTATTCCAAGCCTTCTGAATGTTTTCGATTGCTTTATATAAAGTGAAAACAGACCGCAACTTAAGTATTTACTTAAAATCTTGTCATCCACCATTCGAAACTTCGCGTAACGACGTTACGCGAGAAAGTTTACGCTCAGCACAGAGAGCGCCACCCATAGGAGAGGAGGAAAGAAACTGCACATTGAATCCTTTGGTTCTCGCGTCTATCTATCGTCAAGATGTGCAAACTAACTGGAACATCCCACACTTTAAGAACCACTGGCGTAATTTATTACACTTATTTTATTCATATAATGCATTTACAAATCAGCATTGTGCCAATGATGTTGATTTTGTTGTAAGATGTGTCATGTATTTGTGTCATTGGTAGCCTAGCCTACTATCAAAATGGGGACTTATAGTTTTTACATAGCCTACAGCTAATTACAAATACTTACTGATTATCCAAACCCACACCCCGACCCTATTTACTTTATTTATTTATATAATGTTATTACAAATATGGACGTCATTGGAAGTCCCCAATTTTTTTTTTCTCTCCAAATAAGTAGGCTACATCACCAACTGCCCACAAAAGGAGGTTTTGTCATATCTAGCTCAGCTAAGCACAGATACAGAATGCTCTCATACCCCATGAATGTGTGGGAGTTTTTATAATTGGGGTTAAAAAAAGCTAGTAATTGCACACATATTCATATTTCAAGTTGATTACAGCTGAATAAACCTTTTTGGAGACATTCTCAAAAATAAAAATGCTTCATGAAAAGACAAAATAATGTCTTAATTTGCTTCTAAAATTACAATAGTTTTCATTAATTAACGTTAGCTTAAATGAATTATGACATTAATTACTCACCCTCATGTCGTTCCAAACCTGTAAGACATTCGTTCATCTTCTTAACACAAATGAAGATCTTTTTAAGGAAATCTGAGAGATTTCTGTCCTGCGCGCGTTCATTATGTTTAGTTGGTTTTTTTGCACAAACAAAGCAATCGCGTTGCTTCATAAAACTGAGGTTAAAGGGATAGTTCACCCAAAAATGAAAATTTGATGTTTATCTGCTTACCCCCAGGGCATCCAAGATGTAGGTGACTTTGTTTCTTCAGTAGAACACAAATTATGATTTTTAACCCCAAACTATTGCGGTCTGTCAGTCGTATAATGCATGGCAATGGTAACAAAATCTATGAGAGTAAAAAAAACATGCACAGACAAATCCAAATTAAACCCTGCGGCTCGTGACGACACATTGATGTCCTAAGACACGAAATGATCGGTTTGTGCGAGAAACCGAACAGTATTTATATCATTTTTTACCTCTAATACACCACTATGTCCAACTGCCTTGAGCGCGCACAGCATCCGGTGCGTGAGGTGTGTACGCGCTCTGCCGTAGTTTAAACGTGGTGCTTGTAGTACAACAGTTGTTATACAAATGGAAGCAAACCACTAAAAAACATGGTTTTATTACATCAAACTTCATTTTATTTTGTTACTTTTCATGAGGGCAGCTTCACAAATAAAAAGGACACATACAAAGATCTTGTTCACATCAGTTGGATGTGGAAAAACCATAGGCACAGGTGGTTAATGATGGTTTAAGTCATACGTGATCCTCTCCTGGGTTTGTAAAATCATCAGGGGAAAAATGTTGCTGCAGACCCTCAACAACTTTAGTAAATTAATGGGTGTGTTGATATCCAGCCGAAGAGCAATCAACCATAACTTCAGGCAAGCAGGCTCAGAAGTTGGGAATATGTGGAAAGTCACCACTCCCGAATGAGTCGGTTTGAACAATCCGGATAAGCGCAAGTAAGTACCATTTTGATTAGCACTGTGTAAACAACGAGTGACGTATACGCGCGAGAGATCACTTCCGCCAGAGCGCGTACACACCTCACGCACCGGATGCAGTGTGCACGCTCAAGGCAGTTGGACATAGTGGTGTATTAGAGGTAAAAAATGATATAAATACTGTTCGGTTTCTAACACAAACCGATCGTTTCGTGTCTTAGGACATCAATGTGTCGTCACGAGCCGCAGGGTTTAATTTGGATTTGTCTGTGCATGTTTTTTTGACTCTTATAAATTTTGTTCCCACTGACACGCATTATACGGCTGACAGACGGCAACGGTTGGAGTTAAAAATCATCATTTGTGTTCTACTGAAGAAACAAAGTCACCTACATCTTGGATGCCCTGGGGGTAAGCAGATAAACATCAAATTTTCATTTTTGGGTGAACTATCCCTTTAAACCACTGGAGTCGCGTGGATTACTTGTATGATGTCTTTAAAGGTGCCCTAGAATATGTTTTAAAAAGATGTAATATAAGTCTAAGGTGTCCCCTGAATGTGTCTGTGAAGTTTCAGCTCAAAATACCCCATAGATTTTTTTTTATTCATTTTTTTAACTGCCTATTTTGGGGCATTATTATAAATGAGCCGATTCAGGGTGTGTGGCCCTTTAAATCTCGTGCTCCACGCCCACAGAGCTCGCGCTTGCCTTAAACGACATAAAAAAAGTTCAAACAGCTAATATAACCCTCAAAATGGATCTTTACAAAGTGTTCGTCATGCAGCATGTCTAATCGCGTAAGTACAGTGTTTATTTGAATGTTTACATTGATTCTGAATGAGTTTGAGGCTGTGCTCCGTGGCTAACGGCTAATGCTACACTGTTGGAGAGATTTATAAAGAATGAAGTTGTGTTTATGCATTATACAGACTGCAAGTGTTTAAAAACGAAAATAGTGACGGCTCTTGTCTCCGTGAATACAGTAAAAAAACGATGGTAACTTTAACTACATTTAACAGTACATTAGCAACATGCTAACGAAACATTTAGAAAGAGAATTTACAAATATCACTAAAAATATCATGATATCATGGATCATGTCAGTTATTATTGCTCCATCTGCCATTTTTTGCTATTGTCCTTGCTTGCTTACCTAGTCTGTTGTTTCAGCTTTGCACATCCAGATGTCCTGCCCTTGTGTAATGCCTTTCATAATGTTGGGAACATGGGCTGGCATATGCAAATATTGGGGGCGTACACCCCAACTGTTACGTAACAGTCGGTGTTATGTTGAGATTCGCCTGTTCTTCGGAGGTCTTTTAAACAAATGAGATTTATATAAGAAGGAGGAAACAATGGAGTTTGAGACTCACTGTATGTCATTTCCATGTACTGAACTCTTGTTATTCAACAATGCCAAGGTAAATTCAATTTTTCATTCTAGGGCACCTTTCTGTGGCTTGAAAGTGGTAGTTGCATAGGCTGTCAATGGAGGGACAAAAATCTATCAGATTTCATTAAAAATATCTTAATTTGTGTTCCGAAGATGAACGTCTTACGGGTTTGGAATGCATGAGGGTGAGTAATTAATGTCAGAATTTTCATTTTTGTCTGAACTAACCCTTTAAGTTCAGAAATCAGTAAGATTAATCTCACTATAGATTTCACTAAATTAGTCTCATACTGTACACACATTGTTTTATTATTCAGAGGTAACAATATTACTAAACCTCGACCAGAAATGTTTTCTCTTACTTACAGTGTGTGTTTTCTCTAACTTAAATGCTGGTGAATTTCCTCTGAGCAGTGCTGTTCACTGGTTAGCATGAGCTCTTATCATCACACATGGACGATGGTCCCTCTAGTGGTGCATTAGGTGTATGTGTCTGTTGCCATGAGCAGACACACAGACAGCAGGACAGATGCAGCATGTGTGCTCCAAGGTTCTGCTTTATGTTATCTGCAAACCTCTACCTGAGTTAACAGATTATAAAGCCTTCTGAAGACTTAAGCAAATTATTTAGCTCAGTATTACACACATGATCCCATCAAAGATCTACATCTGGCACCCTCAGGATTCCATTTGCAATGACGTTCCCCACACACCTTTTTTATTTCTAAATTTCCCATTCAGATAAGTATTTGTCCACTGTTTTTATTAACAGACCACTTTGTCTTGTCAAGTGTGTCAGCAAACTGTCCCATAATCTATGTTGGTCTCCGTGTCGCTCTCCACACCCCACATGTGTGGAAAACAGCTTGAATCTTTAATTCCAAGAATGACACCTAACAGACTTTGGGGCTTAAGGTTAATGCTTGGGGAAATGTGCATAAAACTATACCATTAAGCGTTTTAAAGCACTCGGAAAGCTCCTTTAATTAAGCTTGTTTAAGGGGACATGCGTCAGCTGTTTCACAGCTCAGGTCTTTTGTTGAAGGTTTAAATCCTTTGACCCAGTGACCCACTCTAAGTGGGATTCTCTTGTTCCTTATCAGATTGCCACACCGATCGCTGTTAAGACTGTGTGGCCTTAAGTCACGAATAAGGATTTGAGCAGAAAAGTTGCAGATAAGGGGTATTTGAGACGCATTACACCACTCACGATTGGCTACTCAACACAATTTATAAAAAGGAATATGAAGATACAATAAGTACATTATTGAATTATTTACACATTTTAGGCATAATGTAAGAAGGGGAGACCAGGGTTGGTGGGTTATGGGTCAATTTTTGGTTCATAATTGCACGCTTGCCCTCTTGATCGACACATTCTATCAAGACAGGTTATAGTCAACATGAAACGGAAGTTGTGATAGTCTTTTCTTCCCTGTTGTTACGTATATCTTGAGTGAAATAGTTTCTAGAATGAGAAAAATGTAGGGCAGGATTTGATTTCGTCCTCAGGAACTGATTGGATCGTAGGAAGTTGGGTGTTGCTAACTAAACGAAGGCAGATCTGAATGGCAGTTTGCAGTCAGTAGAGAACAGACACCATTTCGAGGGGAGGGGAGGTTAACGTTTTTGATTAAAGGTGCAGTAAGTGATTTCTCAGAAACGCTGTTGATATTTGAAATCACCAAAGCAAACACACCCCTACCCAAAAGGATCACACCCCTATCTTGATAGCTTCACCCCCAAATTCACAAACACACTATGCAAACAGGCACCTCCCCCCTCATGAGTGTGTACGCCCCTTACTGCTGATTGGCTACAACAGCGTTTCTCAGAATTCGCCTATTCTGCGCCTTTAAAAATTACGAGGACACGTGTATTTAAAAAAAAAAATGATGTGCATGGATAAATCCTTTATAATAAGCACCACAACAACGTGTTAAAAATAAGAATTCTCCAATTTTGATTTCATGGTGACTTTAAAAGATCAAAATCTGTTGAGGATAACTACGGAGAACAACAAAAATCTATCGCAATAGCAATTAATGAATTAATTTAAAATACACATGATTGTTAGTCAAAAGAAATGTGAACCATTTTGATTAAAAATAATGCCACCTGACTGACGTAATTTACGGAAACAGTATAAGCGAGGATGATCGGCACATCGGTTTTGGGCAACAGCGTAAAATAGCTGATTATTCATCAAAGCAGATGTGAACATGTGCCTACACACACACGCGCACACACACTGTAAAACAGGACCGCAACCAACGTAGATCTTGAGAAGGAATACGTCAATATTCAGATTAGCGGTCAACCGATTTACGTTTTTTATTGGCTGATCCTTAAAATATTACATTTGGTCCTTCAAAATGATTAAAAAGTGTTCAAACTGTTATAAATGGTTGAAAAATGCTTTGAAATAAAAAAAAACAATTAAAAAATCACAAAAATAATCACATAAGTCATGTGCATTTTAAATGTTATATTGGTTAGTTTAAAATAAACATCTTTATCAGTCTTTTTAACACAACATAACTGTATAGTCATTAATTACTAAACATTTTGTGACATTGAATTTACCCAATAACTTTCATTTGCACCTAGTTGGGTTTTGAACATATTTATTAATTAGTTGTTTTTTGAATACAAAAATATACTAAATCAAGTATCATATGTTACATATATCTAACATCTTGTGAAGAATTTCTTCTACGTTGCCATAAAATGATTTTGACGAAGTCAGATAGTATTGAATGGCCATCAATCAATCAATCAATCAATCAATAAATCACACACAACATCTGAAGCTATAACACTGACAATACAGGATAATACAAGAAACGATTTTGAGGTGATGCAGCATTGAGGTGGATTGGAGGACCACCGGTTCCCGTGTGGGTTTCAGCGAGGCAGTTTTTCATGGGCTGACGAACCTGAGATTGACCAGAACTCAAGCATTCTCAGGTTGGACAGTCCTCAAAAGCACTGCTCATGTATGATGGTCAGATCACACCCACCACAGATTACTTGCATCGTCTAGCAAAAAAAAAATTATCAGCAAGATCTAGACCTGTCAAAGGAAAAAAAAAGTTCTCATTGTATCAATCTCATACACAGCAGATGTCGAGAAGAATATAATTGCACATCTTGAATGCAGGAAAAGCAAGCACGTTCACATCGTATGGAAATATACAATGAATAAATGGGGAAAATCTGATTTCGAATTATATTTGTGAAACGTCTCCATTCGACCAATATATAAAAATCGATCCATAATCTGGAAGATGGAAACCATTTTCCTGCAATTTTCAGACATTGTGATCATTTCAGGTACAAGAATCGAACTTTAAACACTCACATTTGACACAAATGTCCTCCATAAAAAATACTTCATATGAAACTTTTTCAACATAAAAAACTAGACTCAGTAGTTCATTATTAGACTGATTATTGCCCAAAAATGTGACTTTGTCATGCAGTCCTGTACACTATCATGATGTGCCAACTTTCGCGCCTTTCCAGCTGGAAATGGCCATTGAAACGTTTACTGTAACTTGCGACATCTATAAAATCTATATAGCTACATACAATTTGAATGGTTCATAAAGCATAAAACAAGGACAATTTGGTCAGATGCAATGATTCTATCACAAGCACACAGTTAGCTGCGATGTGTCTGACCTCGTGGCTTTACAGAACAACACCGTCCCACAGCTTCAACCCTCCATTTTTTTCTAGGATCTGTCAAAAACCTCACTCCTGCCATCACGTATGATCCCAGGATGACATTCACAGACATGAAATCCTCATCAAAAACTATAAACCTAAATATTTGTGCACACACATCGTCTCAGACATATTTCAAACGTAAAAAAAGTCCTGCTTTTCTCGCCGTATATACATTTAATTTGGCATTCACAGTGAGTTGGTACGTGCAGCTGCAAAACACTCACCTCTGCCTTACCTACATAGACGTTCATTTGCTCGCAGTTGGTCCACACTGAGAGAGGCCTTTGAAATATCAACCTCGTCATCTTCTCGACCTCTAGAAATCTGGACCGTCACGCTCATGCTCGCACACCCGCTCACTCCTGTGACCTAAAGGGCCCTTGTGAGCTGCTGGAGAAGCTACAGAGCTGCCACACACCAGCAATGCGCCTCCTTCCTGTTTGTCACTATGAACAAGCTTGTGGTAAACTTTCCATGACATCTCAATATTGAGGGCCACTATAAGCACGTTTCATTCATCTCAACCGCTTACTTTTTGAAACGTCTTATGACGTGGTGAGTGTTTTATGACAGAGGAAGAGCAAGAATCTGACTTTTCTGAGATGAAAATGCCGTCAAGGAAAGAGGTAGAGCATCTAAGCGTTGCTAATTATTAACTTTTGCCTTTGCTTGTTCATTTTGACCAGGCTGATTGTATGAGTCATATTAACCAAAAGCTGCATTAGTCACTGAAATACACTGAAAAAGATACAAATGTTCTCAACTGAAGCTTTGGAGAAGAAGCATTTGCTAAACGCTAATTACATGTTGTGTGTTGATCTATAAGGTCAGCTGGTTTTTAGTGCAGAAAACAGTTGTTTAGTTGGTTGATGTTCTAGTGTTGACTACCAGATATATCAGAGTGGAGTTAATTATGGAAACTGATGAAAGATTGCTAGGTTAGTTTCCATACTGAGAGGACAACCACAGCATCCTTCCTGTGTGTTTGAGACATGAATGAGTTTCTATCCCGTTGTCTCTTAATACAAAAACGAGACAAATTCTATATACATAATAGATTGTGAGAAAAAGAACGTTTAATTCTGGCACGTTCTTCTCTTCACACCCATGGACAGGGTGAGTTTTGGGGTCGGTAAGTCTCTTCTGCTCATTAAGGCTGAATTTATTTGATCAAACATACAGTAAAATTGTGAAATATCACTATTTAAAACAACTGTTTTCTATGTGAATATATTTTAAACTATAATTTATTCCTGTGATGGTAAAGCTGAATTTTCAGCATCATTACTCCAGTCTTCAGTGTCACATGATCCTTCAGAAATCATTCTAATATGATGATTTGATGCTCAAGAAACATTTCTGATAATCAACAATGCTGTAAACAGTTGTATTGCTTCATATTTAATGTGGAAACATTTACATACAGAATAGAAAGTTCAAAAGAACAGCATTTATTTGAAATGGAAATCTTTTGTAATATTATAAATGACTTTACTGTCACTTTTGATCAATTTAATGCCTCCTTTCTGAACAAAAGTACTAATTTTCTTTCAAAAAAACAAAAAAAAATCTTTACTGAAAATCCTCAAAGAATGTTCAATTAAAATACTAATACACATCTTATATGCAATACGCAAGGGATGATGTATGGTCACATGCAGTGTTGGGGGTAAAGCATTACAAGTAACTTAAGTAATCGGATTACTTTTTTTTTTTTAAGTAACTAGTAAAGTAACAAGTTACTTTTTCACATACAGGTGCTGGTCATATAATTAGAATATCATCAAAAAGTTGATTTATTTCACTAATTCCATTCAAAAAGTGAAACTTGTATATTATATTCATTCATTACACACAGACTGATATATTTCAAATGTTTATTTCTTTTAATTTTGATGATTATAACTGACAACTAAGGAAAATCCCAAATTCAGTATCTCAGAAAATTAGAATATTACTTAAGACCAATACAAAGAAAGGATTTTTAGAAATCTTGGCCAACTGAAAAGTATGAACATGAAAAGTATGAGCATGTACAGCACTCAATACTTAGTTGGGGCTCCTTTTGCCTGAATTACTGCAGCAATGCGGCGTGGCATGGAGTCGATCAGTCTGTGGCACTGCTCAGGTGTTATGAGAGCCCAGGTTGCTCTGATAGTGGCCTTCAGCTCTTCTGCATTGTTGGGTCTGGCATATCGCATCTTCCTCTTCACAATACCCCATAGATTTTCTATGGGGTTAAGGTCAGGCGAGTTTGCTGGCCAATTAAGAACAGGGATACCATGGTCCTTAAACCAGGTACTGGTAGCTTTGGCACTGTGTGCAGGTGCCAAGTCCTGTTGGAAAATGAAATCTGCATCTCCATAAAGTTGGTCAGCAGCAGGAAGCATGAAGTGCTCTAAAACTTCCTTGTATACGGCTGCGTTGACCTTGGACCTCAGAAAACACAGTGGAAAACACGCTGTCTATTGTTCAAGAGTGGCTTGACACAAGGAATGTGACAGCTGAAACCCATGTCTCGCATACGTCTGTGCGAAGTGGTTCTTGAAGCACTGACTCCAGCTGCAGTCCACTCTTTGTGAATCTCCCCCACATTTTTGAATGGGTTTTGTTTCACAATCCTCTCCAGGGTGCGGTTATCCCTATTGCTTGTACACTTTTTTCTACCACATCTTTTCCTTCCCTTCGCCTCTCTATTAATGTGCTTGGACACAAGAGCTCTGTGAACAGCCAGCCTCTTTTGCGTCTTGCCCTCCTTGTGCAAGGTGTCAATGGTCGTCTTTTGGACAACTGTCAAGTCAGCAGTCTTCCCCATGATTGTGTAGCCTACAGAACTAGACTGAGAGACCATTTAAAGGCCTTTGCAGGTGTTTTGAGTTAATTAGCTGATTAGAGTGTGGCACCAGGTGTCTTCAATATTGAACCTTTTCACAATATTCTAATTTTCTGAGATACTGAATTTGGGATTTTCCTTAGTTGTCAGTTATAATCATCAAAATTAAAAGAAATAAACATTTGAAATATATCAGTCTGTGTGTAATGAATGAATATAATATACAAGTTTCACTTTTTGAATGGAATTAGTGAAATAAATCAACTTTTTGATGATATTCTAATTATATGACCAGCACCTGTATATTGACTGACAGCTCTCTTGTCCCCATGTTGAGAGAAATAAAGTGCAGGGGCGTGGTGTGCGCTGTGTGAACATGATGGTTATTGTAGTTCTAGACTAACGCGAACATGTATTTACTCATCTCACTTGCACAAAAATGTTAAGTTTTCCTCAAAATGAATAAAAACAGTGAAATGCAAACTCAGAATTTAATGCAAACCTGTAATAATTAAATATATTAAATTACACAAATATACTTTATTTAATCTCACTTTACCAATGTCTTTACTGCTGACCTTCAATGATTCAATTCAAGCATACTAATGAGCAAACAAGGCTTTAGATTTAGAAATAAGAGTGTTGAACTTCCTTCTGTATCTTATTCTTCTTTAATCCAGAATGGCAGCACATCTGAAAGCTTTGTCTGAGCTGCGCCCTCTACTGTACAGGCGTAAACATGCATTTTTCCTTCAGCCTGAGGTTTATTCAATTCACTTTTGGGGGTGAAAGGGCCTTAACATTTGCCAAAAATAGAACTTTTTTTGTTGTGATTAAAAAACAAACAAGCAAGCCCAGGTGAGAAAAAGTAACACAAAAGTAATGTAACGCATTACATTTCATAAAAAGTAACTAACGCAATTAGTTACTGTTTTAGGGAGTAACGCAATATTGTAATGCGTTACTTTTAAAAGTAACTTTCCCCAACACTGATCACATGACATGAAGCACATCACAATTATTACAATGCAGTTCACCAAATCAATAAACGAACATGAAACATCGACTTGAGTTGAAATGATTTTATTATGCGAGGTGAAACAGATTGTGGATACAAGAGACATACGTAGCAGTTACTACACATAAATATATGACTGACCAATCTAAATCAAGTATTTCAGAAAGTGTGCAATGACAAAGCAATAACATAAATTAATCATAGAATTTACTTTTATTCCTGTTGTGGGACAAAAGTCACAGTATACATTCACTAAGCCTTGGCATTATCACTGCAGATCTCAGTGCTTTAATATTAATACAATATTGTTCGTCTTTAAAGTTTTTAGTATTTTTCAACCCAATAATTATTACTTTTTTTTTTTTTGGTTAACTTCAAATATAAATTGCAAGTCAGAGTAAATCATACAAACAACACACACACAATCCCATCATATTTCTTCAGGCTAGGTATTTTCTCAAAGTGCTCAGTGGGGTAAAACGATTAAACCTAAATTTTAGGCCAAACACCAACGCTTCCTGTGGGCTAGTTTTTCTCTTGTACGTGGTGTGTTTTTTTTGACAAGACAGCGAACATCAAGCAGATCCGAGCCATATATGGTAAAGGCAGCTATAGACTCGATGGACAAATGAAAGAAACATGTAGGTCATTCTTAACACAGCATGCGAGCTGTTTTATAGACCTCTAAAATACAACTTTAAATTACCTACAAATCAACAACCGCCGATTGTTCGTTCATGCTTATGTGTTTGATAGACTGAGCCCTGCAACTTCAACCCTTGAATAGACCTTTACATCTTATACCTAAACTGTCAAACCACTGAAAATTGTGCAAAATTTTATAAAAATGTCACAAGTTTTAAAGCCCGAGCCATAGTATAGAATTCAGTTGTCTGTTGTGAAAGTGTAATTGTTAACAGCCTGTGGTTTGGTCAGCAGCCGTCTGCAGGTAAAGCGAGACAGAAAGCAAAGATTAAAACAAAGCTACGCCCACACATTTTTTCCGACGAAGTGGTCCTTCAAAGAAATTCACTGTCTAAGTGTAGCAAGGCAGTCTTATTTTACTCTCAGAAAGCTTGCCTGCTGCAACTGAGTAAAAGTGACATGCTGTATGCCATGACAACCAGACATATTGTGTTTGCTGATGAGAGTTCACATGCCGAAAATACTAAAACAGATTCCAAAAGTGTCAGCAAACACATGTAAGGCAATCAGTCAACAGCATGTGCTTCAGAATTAAACTCTACACACTTTAAACCACAGGAAATAACTTACATAAAAAACAACTATGTTAACCTTCATAAATAAAACCTTCACAAATAAAAACCTCACATAAAACATTTCAGTTTGGGCAGTGCAAAAAAGTATAAAAATATTTTATAATGTACAGATATCAGACATGATTATCAGCCCGGCGTCAGCGAGATGTGATCTTCAGTACGTTACAGAAGTGTCCAGTGGGTGAGGAGGGCGTCTCAGTAGCTGGGCTCATCCATGTCATCGTCACTCCAGTCTGGAGGTGCATCCGTGCCAAAATAACGATCCCCAAAATTTCCTGCACACCAAAAAATTCCCAAATTTTATATAAATGTTTGGGCAGAACTCCCATTTGACATTTTAACACCCAAATCAACATCAAAGAAATTGCATTAGAAAAAAATGAAGCCATTTTTTATTTTTTTACTATTAAGAGTTTTTGCTAGTGACTTGTATTTCATGACAAGCATATTTTACCCCAAAACTTTGGGTAACACTAAGTTTAATTTGTTAACTACACTAGTTAACGTGACCTAATAATGAACTGCACTTCTACTGGATTTTTAAATCTTTGTTAATGTTAATTTAAACATTTACTAATACATTATTATGTTATAAAAACTAAAAAAAATTAGTAAAGAGAATCGGTAAAACTTTACAATAAGGTACTTTAGTTAACTACATTAGTTAACATGAACAATACTCCTACAGCATTTATTAAACTGTTAATTTCAACATTTACTAATATATTTTTAAAATCAAGAGTTGTATTTGTTAACATTAATGAATGTTCGCCGATGTCTTTGGGTAGACGCAAGTAGTGCAGCTGGATGAAAACATAAAAGACAACTTAAACGTGCATCAATATGTTTAAAAGAATGAATCAAACTTAAATTCTAGTGCTGTCAATTGATTTAAAAAAATCTAAAACATTTTTCTGTAATTGATCGCGATTAATCACACTTAACATTGAACTAATGTTAACAAAGATTAACAAATACTATAACAAATGTGTAACTCATGGTTAGTTCATGTTAGTTAATACATTAACTCATGTTAACACATGAAGCTTATTGTAAAGTGTTACCAGATTTTGTAATGTAATGTTATTATTGATTATTATTATTATTATTGTGATTATTCTAATCAGATTCTCTGATAACACTTTACAATAAGGTTCATTTGTTAACATTAGTTAATGCATTAACTAACATGAACTAACCATGAGCAAAATGTTTTACTAACCTACTAGCATTAACCTTAGTTAATGTTACTTAATAAAAATGCTCATGTTAGTTCACAGTGCATTCATTAATGTTAACTACAACTCTTGATTTTAATAATCTATTAGCAAATGTTGAAATTAACATTAACTAAGATTAATAGATGCTGTAGGAGTATTGTTAACTAATTAGTTAACTAATGTTGACTAGTGAACCTTATTGTAAAGTGTTACCCATTCTCTTTACTACATTTTTTAAAACAGGATGAATTAAAAGCAGTACAACAAATATTTCAGTCGAGATACCCTCGACTGAAATATTATATATTATACACTCAACTCACACATACATGCATACACACATACATACACACAGGGCTTGACATTAACACCCGCCAATGCGGGTGGATTTCAGCAGTGGCATGTAACGCAGTCACTCCTACTGGCTACTTTGGTGGGTTAAATTTTATATATAACATATTTTTCAATTGTAGTCTTTTAAAAGGCATCTGAAATAAACCAAGTGCAATGTAGTGTTGTTAAAAATACCCATTTTTTTGATACATAGATACTGAAATATCTGAAACGTTTCCATTATACATTTTTGTAGAATAGATGCACGATACCAGCTGCGCTTTTTCTCTCATCTCTCCGACAGTGAGTTGACACACAAACCCGCCTCCCCTCACTCACCGTTTCATTCGCTCCGGATGAATATTGTTAATGTTGCTTGAATTTGTGGAATTGTGCATAATTTTTACTAATTCCCGCAGATTTTGTGCTCAAATGTGTGCACATAAACCACCTCTCAGTACTAAATTGAGTTCTTTTTCACTACACTGTAAAAAATGACTGTGATTTTAACGGTAAAAGACTGTAAAAATGCGACGGTGAAAAACTGTTAATTGGTTTACAGAAAGTTTCTGTACTATATACGGTGAATAACTGTAATAGATCTAACGGTACATTTAATGTCATTTTATGGTAAAATACCAATAAATTTACAGTTTTGGAAGTGAAAAACAACAAGTCATTGTATAATTTACAGTGAAAAACTGTAAATTGACCTCCGTTACACTTCACATTTGATGTACAGTACTTCCGTTGAAATAACTAATCCTTATTAGTTTTTCTTAGTTTTTTCTAATCAGTTGTGTACATCAGATTTTTATGTTACATCTAATGTTGTTAAATTAAATGGGTGATGAACTGAGAAATCAAATTTTCCTTGAGCTTCTGACATATAAGAGGTCATCATACTATAAGAATATCCTGTAAGTTTCAGAGCTGAAAACTTCCTTGTTAGTCCAATAAAAGCTTTAATTGACTCCAGACCCAGAAAACGACAGGATTTACAAAGTGGGGATCTATGACGTCAAAGGGCAGCAAGCACCGCCTCCGCAGAAGAAGATCAACGCCTACTTCATCACTGCCTGTTTAGCCCCGCCCACCGATTCGCGCATGACATGCAATAGAATAGGTAGAATAAGTAACATAGGCCTACGTGGTGCAAAACCAGATCGAGCTACCAAGCAATAAACATGCTGTTGAGGATTACAAAATATTGTGCAGTGCCAGGCCTCGACAGTAATGCAACATGTAAGTAACTTAACTGTGTTAATTCTAATGCCTGATCTGATATGATGTTCTTTGTCTGTGTGTCAGTAAATCAAATCCATGACTAAACGTCAACTTGCGTTGTTTCTCTTAGTAGGGTGAAAATAAGCTGTTATTTAACGGTGATTAAATTATATAAAGAAAGCGATCAAGGAAAGCCCCCTTTGCAATCGTTGGAGCAGCGCGCGCTGAAGCTGTCAATCAAACAGCACGAGTTTATCGTGACTGACTCGCGCAAAACGAATCTTAGTTATATCGCATTTGCACTGTTAGTGAAGACGAAAGCATTTGTTAGTGTACAGAAATTGAGTTGCAATGACGAGATCACTGCTTTCATGCGCTCAACATGTCTGTGATCAGCTACACAGTGTTCATCACTGCAACCTTATCTAAATATAATGCCATAAATCTAAATGTAATGCAACACTTTTCACGATTAGTTAACCTTGAGAGCTGTAATATTAAAAACGTGCTAAAAGAGAGAGTAATACTTGACTATTTCAAATGGAAAGATGTTAGCCAATTACAGCAGTGGGCGTTTACACTGAAGTCTCACAACAGACACGCCCCTTAAAACAGAGCGATCAAACCAGAGGGCTAAAATCAGGGTAGGAAAAATGCCTTTTATTTCTAAATTATGACAATTTTGGATGTAAAAAGCGTACTAACATTATAAGTGCAACTCAGGAAACATTATAAAACAATAAAACAACGCAGCTCATGACCCCTTTAATGATTGTGGCATTTTTTAAAATGTCATGTGTGTTACCATGATGGTGTTTAGTGTTTGTGATGAGCTTTGATTTATCATGTGACTCATCACCACTGTGTTTGGTGGTTGTCAGTGTATTACAATGGTACGAAACAGATATTAGTACTTCAATAGGTTGGTAAATTAACATTATATCAGTTAATGAAATACATTTTTTTTACCGTAAAGTTCTGGCAACCACAGCTGCTGTTTTTTTAATGTAAATTTTACGGGGATTTTTTTTACAGTGTATTTTTGCGCTTTAACAGTCAAACACACACAAAATGAAGTCAAAACGCCAGTCTTGGTGTTTTATGTGAACGTAAACAGTTGAGAAAGAAAATGCATGTGTAACAGTATAATGAATCCGTGCATCAGGTCTTAAAGTGACAGCAGCCTATTATACCTGCTGCCAAATTATGAGTAATATTAAAAATATCTATATGGCAGTTTTTCCCAATGGTATCAATGACAAAATAAAATTGTGGCCAGTGAAAATGCTGAGTGGTTAGTAACTTTGGAAAACCACTAGCCAGAGTGGCTGGTGAGCAAAAAAGTTAATGTCAAGCCCTGCTTACACACACACACACACACACACACACACGAACGCATGCCTACCTACATATACACACACACACACACACGAACACATGCATACCTACATATACACACACATACTTTTTTCATCAAAGAATCCTGAAACATGTATAAAGATTTCTATTCCAAATAAATGTTGTTGAACTTATATATATATATATATATATTATATACACACACAAACAGTATATACATATATACACACACACA
>RJVU01029436.1:1437616-1466103 GCA_003731715.1 Anabarilius grahami
AATGAAAACCCTTTTTGCATGACGGTAATGAGATTTGGGGTGTAAAATGGGCTTAACTGTCATAAAATAATTCTATAACAGGAATGAAAACCCTTTTTGCATGACGGTAATGAGATTTGGGGTGTAAAATGGGCTTAACTGTCATAAAATAATTCTATAACAGGAATGAAAACCCTTTTTGCATGACGGTAATGAGATTTGGGGTGTAAAATGGGCTTAACTGTCATAAAATAATTCTATAACAGGAATGAAAACCCTTTTTGCATGACGGTAATGAGATTTGGGGTGTAAAATGGGCTTAACTGTCATAAAATAATTCTATAACAGGAATGAAAACCCTTTTTGCATGACGGTAATGAGATTTGGGGTGTAAAATGGGCTTAACTGTCATAAAATAATTCTATAACAGGAATGAAAACCCTTTTTGCATGACGGTAATGAGAATTGCGATGTAAAATGTGCTTAACTGTCATAAAAATAATGTTGCAAAGCAAATAAAAATTCACAAAAAGTCCCAAAAAAGCTTAATTTCCTTTTAGTGAAATATAATTTTTTTCTTTGTTTTGATTTTGAGGTGAAATCATTCTTGACAGGTTTTGTGAGATTCGCCCAAATTTTATTTTATTTTTATTTTTTTTCTCTACTCGACCAGTTGGAGCCAGTTTGAGTCTAAGGGGCCGTTCACACTGAGCGCGTTTTTGCATTCCACTGCGTTTTCCCATTGTTTTTCTATGTAAACATGCGCTAAATGGATGTGTTTGACCATTGAACGCGCATTCCATCTTTTGCAGCGTCTAAACGCATCTAAAGAACTTCCACTGCCCCTTGTCTTACGATTTTAAATGCAAAAACGAAAAAAAATAAATAAATTGTGAACGGCCCCTCAAGTTTAAGCAAGGACTGATGACATCACAGATGTCAATGGCCATTCCTGTGCTTTGAAGGATTCAATTTGTCCTGCCAACACGTTTGTAGTCATTTATTAGGCAGCGCATGCCTGCTGTAAACGTTCTATTTTGCTATTGATTTGAATTTCTCTAATCGTCTGCACTGTATATTCCTTCAAAGTTAAGCACCACAAGCTCTTATTCCCATAAAAACAATTGAACAAAATGAAAGCACACGGCTCTACCAATTTTCTAAGCATTTAAAGGTTTTAACAAAGACCTCCGGGTCAACTGCAGCAAACTACAAACTACTGCAAACAGCCCAAAGGGATGCGGGATAAGGAGTTACACAAGGCTACGGGCTTAGACCCCTCACGATTCTGAGCAAGAGACAGGACAAGAAACCACGAAAGCAACACTATTGCACAGTAGCACACTGTTACAACAGCCGTCGATCTAAATCCAACCCTTCCTTCAGCTGCCACTTACGAAATAAACCCAAACACATCTGAGGAAAAGCAAACTAAACAATGACCAACTTTTTTTTTGACCCACCTTGTTTGATGGACGAAAATGAATTGCTTTGAATATATTCATATATAGATATAGATATTATATATACACAGCAGAGTATTACCGGGATAAAATGCAGTAAATTAGCTCATCATGCTAATTGAATGAGTTTGATAATCTTTTTTAAAAAATTGTTCAAACACATTTTGAAACCACGGGACATGTTGACGTACTGTAGCTACCCAAAAATTACATAGAAATGTAACTTCTGCTCTAAAAAAAAAATATATAAACTGGGAGCTTAAATGTTATTGACCCCTTCAGAGTGAACAACTTATTAAAATAAACTATAAAAATGGAATGAAAAACCAACAGGAGTGATATATATCAGTATACACAAGCACACACATAATGTATATACTCAGCTTAAAAAACACAAAGATCAGTGTGAAATCAATACAAGAGCAAATCGTTGTTTTCTGCTGTTTTTCATCCCCTCGTTCTTCCGTTTGTCTTTCCGAGCTCTTTCTTCCGTGTCTTCCTTCATTTTCGTGACCGAACTGAATAAAGTTTACCGGTGTAGTTCGGAAAGCATCCCTTCTGGTGCCGACATGGTGAAAGCAGTGTTACTCAGTGGTCGGCGCTTTCTTAGGTTTGGCTCGTTTCTTTATAGGGGGCGGTGTGTCTCTGGTTCGGGCTGGATTCCCACTGTCCACTGGGACAGAGGGTGTGGTTGGGGTGTTGGTGATGGGGTTGGGTGCAGGGGTTTGGGTTGCTGAGGCTACGACCTGGGGAGGGATCGGAGCTAGAGCAGGGCTGAAGCTCTTAGTCTCTGCTGGAAAGGAGGCTGTCACCAGGTGGTGCTCTTTGGGCTTTCGTCCTCGCTTCTTCCCAGGCACTACGTTTTTTATGTCCTTCTGTAAGCCATTACTCTCTGGCTCTTTTCTCTTGTTGTTGGCCACCTCGTTGGTAGATGCCCGAAACCAGTTCTGTGGACATAGAGACACATCAAGAGGAAAAGAGTCTAAATGCCTATTGATGGATTTGCATGAATTTACAGCAGTAGAACATTTTACAAGGAAACTATTTAGAGTACCCTTCGACATAAAATTTCACAAGGTGATTTGTGCATTGTACAACATTTTTAGACAATAACGAAGTTATCTTTGTGTACTAAACCTGAAACTAAAGATTGATTTAAAAGCATATATAGAAGTATTTCTGTTATGCCCAAAAGATATATAGTGCCTCGCACATCAGAATCAATTGTAGGTGTGTTGGATAAAAATACAATATAAACTTGAAAATATAAATTTGTTTATAAAAAAAGTTTGCATTATCACAAAAATATTTTACCGATCAATGCAATCACTTGCAAGCCTGAGGAAGGTTAAAATGTTGCTCAATAAAATATTTATGTGATAATGCAAACTTGAGTAGTATGTGGGATTTATAATTTTAATAATAATATTATATTTTTCAATATTTCTGTAATAAAATTCTCTATATGATGGCAGAAATGTTGCTATTATTAAAATAATAAATCCAACCTGCAGATGCCAATATAGCAGATTTATTAGAAGGTTAATTAAAAGATTGAACCAACTTTCTTCAAAATCCAAACCCTCTATTAAATGTTTAAAATATATTTAATAATAGAATATTTTTTAAAAGTTTGTTCAATTCAAATGTCTTGGTTATATTAGATGTAAATAATTCTGAAAATGTTCTGATTATTTCTTAGCAGATTACTCAACTATAATTACTAAAACTAAAACCAAAACATCTTTATATGTTAATATATATATATATATATATTAGGGCTGTCGACGTTAACGCTTTAACGCATGCGATTAATTCAAAATCCTTAACGCATTATTGTAATTTAACGCATTTAACGCAAATAAATTACTGAAGCATGTGAAATTGCGTCACGCAGCTAGATGATCTTAAAAGTCCATGCTGATTAGGCTACATCAGAGATGACAGAGAGAAGAGATTTATTCGAACTCTCTGTCATATTCTGTCATTGTATTTGAAGAGCGCGAGCCCTCCCGCATCACGCTGTTCCTGTCTGAACGGAACGTCGAAACATCCCAATGCTGTAAGGCCAGATGAAATGAAAACTATGTTTCTCGGCTGGATAAAGTGTCTCGCTCATAAAGTTTTGATGAATGAGGATTTCAATCAAAGTAAAGACGATTGCGGTGACGTAAAGAAGCACGCGCGATTCCGTTATATTGATGCGCAAACAAATCATGTATGAGCGCTCTCGACGCAATGATTGCACATTGTATTTATGCACAGACACATTTCAGTACATTCACGTTGTTTTCACACACATTCAGGATAATGTTTGGATTTGTCCTGTGTATGTTGCTGTGTACTTTAGTATATATGCAGGTCAAGGCGGTTGGTTCAGGGTTTTTTGGCATCTCCATGTGGTCCTGTTCTGTATCGCAACTTGACTTGAAAACAAGCTCTTTGCTGTTGCACATGCTGTGAATTCTGAAACGTTTTTTGCTGTGATTTTTTTTTTATGGGTGCTTTGGTGTACATAAATGTATGAATTATATGGACTCATATCATTTGGTTATTTGGTGTCTTTTAGGAGTCTGCAAGTGTCCTTTTTTGGAAAGACACCTAAATTTACATTGGAAAAAAAGCTGAAATATACAGTTTTGTGAGATTCACACTTCAATCTGATGGTTTACTTTGCTGGATATAGGCAATGATAGCAAAATTGACGTGTTAAACAAGAAAAAAGGTGTATGCTTAATTGTGTGTGACAAAAGGTGCACGATTAATCACGATTAAAAATTCCCTAATATATATATACACAAACATAAAGGTTCAGTACGTACCTCGGTATTGAATATATAAGCTAATATAGTGCATATATTTAGTGAAATGCTCCCCTCTAGAGTTCATTTCTCAAGTGAACTAACATGCTGTGGACACTAAATGACTTGCCTGAAGTAAATGTAATGCTACGCGAGACATTATTCTCAAGCTGTTTTATTGATGTCTTTCCGTGGTTGAAATACTGGTTGAGAGATTACACGTAAACATATCTATGCATAGGCCGTCTGTTCTTGTTCTGCAATTTTTCCTGTTGTGGGGGTTAGCAAACAACGTTGCATTACCGCGCACCGTCCCCTTCTGGATTGGAGTGTGGATCGCCTGTGACGGACTGTATTCGTCGTCTGACTGCACGCACCGAACCATGATGTCCATACCGTACAGTTTGGGACAAATACATGGACCATTACACTCTTAATATATATATATATTATATATAGTAGGTAGTCAACCAGAATAATACTTTCACTGTCGCCACTCCCAAAATTGGGGACGTGTATTTGCTGCCTTTTATCGCTAAGTGGCGCTGTAATCACAGACTTTTAAAAAATTAGAAAGTAAATGTGTCAGTTCATTCTCTCAAGTATTAAACTGCCGCGGCTCGTTGAGAGCTGTGGTAGCAGATGAATTTAATTTAAACATTGTAGTTAAACAAATTCATAATCACAGTGCTGAAATTACAGTACAAATGTAGAACTGAAAATAAATGTAGGCGTTTATTATTTGCATCAAATTTAAGCAAAGTAAATGTTAACACTGTGAGCTCAGTTTTTTATGTAGGCCTATAATTAGAAATGCATGTCAATAGGTTGTCTCTTATACCTTGTTTTCTTTTAATTTGTAGAAGATTCATTAACTGTAACATTAACACTGAAATAAATGAAACTAAATTATCGTAAAATTAAGACGTCAGGACTTGCTAACCGATGTTAGTCAGCAGTATTTGTGTTTTTGCTTCTTTATGATGTTAAGAATGAAATACAGTAGGTTATGATCAGCATAATTTTCTTTAATTAATAATGAAAATATTTAAATAAAAATATATATAAAACAAGCCAGTATAAAATGCTACATGAATTAGGCTTTGCACAGGGTCGTAGTGATACCCAGATGACAGCCTCGTGGACTACACTGCAAATCTTCGGAGACTGTGCATCCAGCGATCAGAGTTCGAGTCCCGGCTTTGTTAGTTTATTATATGTCACAAAAAAAAAGTTTGACAAATCGCACATTTATATTAATTTAATAACTTAAATATATACTGGAGAGAATACTAAACCATAATGAGCGTTTATGTAATACAGCCTATTCTGCACTTAAGCGTACACATAAAGCTTGCCACAAAGAACCGGAAAAAGTAATAACCATGAATGTATCAAAAAATAGCAAGGAGACATTTAAATTGTTTATTAATAAACTAGTGTTTTTTGTGTCAGTGTCGGCTGAAAAGATGGAGTTGACGACACTGACTCACCTCCTCTGCAGTAGAGAACGCGCCTAGAGAGAAATGCACATTTCATACAGATTACATAATCAGAGTGCGCCCTATTTCTTTTCATTTTGAACTGTTTTGTTTAAAAAGTAGACATTTCAAGTTTTCTGTACATATATTTCTCATGTCTGTGAGAGTTTCGGTTCGTTTATGAGACGCGCTCCAGTTTATGCGCAACGCAAGTGATCGTGCCGGCGCCTCCAATGTCCTGATTATATTGTCTGCTATATTTGCTTCTTATTTATTAAATCCAGGCAATTTGTTGATGAAACATTGATTAAAAATAAGATAAAATTTATACAAAACGAAAATCACTTTCAAGAAAGGCTTTCTACAAAACAAAAATTAAGTGGTCAAAATCGTGTCTGACCCACTCCTTGTCTCCCGACATATTCGCATCTTATGAATATGATCGTATCTTACTTATGCTGTTCACTTTTCACAATCAACATAGATGAAATTTAAAAAATAACATTATAATATTTAAATATAAATATGAAACCAAAAACATTTTCTTTAATGGCTACAACACGTATAGTACAGTAGAGATATTGAAATCTAAATAATTGACATGATTTGACCAGCACCTGATTGGACAGAAGTGACCCAAATGTCACATCATTCCAATCACCTGCTTATTTTAAAAAAAAAATTACAATGAGGGCCTTTTTTCATGCTTAAGTAAATTTGATATAATAATAATAATAATAGTCTACCCAATCCGTGCCTGACTACTCCACTCGCATTTGTTTCTATAGAGTTGGCATGAACGTGTTTTTTCAACAGTTCATTTTTAGATAATGCCGGATTGACAATCATAACACTGCTCAAACATTCTAAAACTCTACAAAACCAGTTGAAACAAATGGATTGAAACACTTCAATTGAACATTTTTATGAAAAACCGTTAATTACATCACAATATTTATAACTTAAGATTTGGACACATCGAGAGATTTATCCTGAAAGGAGCTTTGCCTGCTCTTTAAGTAAAAAAAAAAGGATCATCAGGCTGGCTCTCTGACACTCTCCATATGAAAGAGCACGATTCACACCTCTATTGTCCTGCACTGCCACGATGAAGCTACTGAACTGCCCTCCCCACCCCCCAGACTATCTGTTAGGAGAGGAGCGTCTCTGACTGCTAAAAACAGAGAACTCGCAATTCAGACTTAAATCGCTATTCTTTAGGCTAGCATTATTAAAGTGTTGATCGTGAAGGAATTAAATCATTTAGGCTTCATGTCATAGTATTTCTGTCCTAAAAGTTTATTAACTAAATATTGTATTATTTCAGTGATTGAAAAATTAAAACAGATGCTTTTGCTTGATCAGATGAAATGATTTAGCTATTTTGTTTTACTATGCCAGGTTTTTCCAAGCAAAAAGAAATAGTACAAACTTCAAAACTAAAAAAAATGTCAACTCAATATTAAATTCCAAAGGGATCCTTACAACCATGTTTTTAAAAACTCTTTAGGGAACACCATAAAGTTTTTTTAATTTATTTTTTTAAATTTTATTTTTAACAGAACTGCTGTTGATATTCCGATTTGAAATATACAGATGTAAATTCAGTCATACTGTTGGGTAATATTTGTTCCTTAATGTAAAATGGCTCTTCATTCGTCTCATTCCGCAATAGTAAAAATAATCAGCGTCATTGCACCTATTTTTTTGACTGACTGTGAGATATGATGGTCTTGTTGTGTATTTGCTGTTTATTACAGTGTTGTGCTGTATTCAAATCCTGATCACTGATCGCGCTGCTCCCCTCAAGAATATCCTACCGTTGCCCATCGAAGGCTATTGTCGGTCTATTTTAAACTTTTGATTTTATTTTTTTTTCTGTTTTATTCTGTTTAAAATTTACTTTCGTTAAACTGAACCAATTCTGTTGTAATATTTAAAATAAGTTTTATTCTTTTTTTACATATTTAATCAGTAACTGGTGAAGTTTGTATATGATCGTTTGTTTAAACAACATTAAAGCACACATGAAATCAAAATTGACCTTATTTATTTTGTTAGCTCAAATTGCTAGTTTTGTGGTGAACAATTCATCCGTGCAAGTCAATCCACACACAAAAATTGTTTGGCTTCGTAATATTTAATTAAAATCTGAAAATGCTCCTCCCCTCTGCAATGGTGCCCCTTCTCTGATAACGTCAGTTTGACGGCTTGGGTTGAAAATGCTTAAACCACTCCTCTGCAACCGTTAGTCTGCTATGAGGGAGAGATGGAGAGGAGGAGCGCTAAAGTAAAACTCTAAAAATATTCTGTTTCACTTGGAAATGCGTCACAACACTGGAGAAAGGTCGTTTGCAACCTCCGGTTCACGCGGACTTTAACCATTGTTAACCAATTTAATTGCTTCATTTAATAATAAAATGATTAGGCCTAGTTTATAACCTTAACCTAGATCAACTCCACCATATATATATATGTATATATATATATATATATATATATATATATANATGAAAGTTTAATTTTTATCATTACATTATGGAAAATAATGAACTTTATCACAATATGCTAATTTTTTGAGAAGGACCTGTATAACAGTTCACTCTTCGTACAAATAATACTATGTGAACCGGTGAATTTGTATAAATCGTTTGTCTAAACAACGTGTTTTCCCCCCTTATATAACATAAATGTTGCGTTTTTATTATTGTTGTTTCATGACTTCAGCTCTAACGTTACTTGCATTTCAAAATGTGGCGCAAAATGTCCCTTTGCGCCACCTGGTGGTCATTTCGCAAACGACATTGAAATGCAACTGGTTTATCTTTGCTGCGGCGGGTAACTCGGCGGTAATAGACATTCTGGTTGACTACCATCTGTATATATATATATATATATATATATTCAAAATTGTATTTAAACTTGGAAAATTATTACAATAAAAAAAATGTATTGCTTCAATGGAAGCATTGAAACATCACAGATGGTGTATTTTATTTTTTTCTAGTTCATTCATATCGAACTTGATGTGAACATATCTTAGCAGTACACATTTTGCTATAGTAGAAGACTATGAAGGGCAAGTGCTCAGATTACTTTGCATTGAACTTACAATCAATATATAGGTTGAGTGAGTGTTTGGTTTACCTGAGAGTGTGTCTTGCTGATATGATACTTCACGCCGCTCTCAGAGTTAAACTCCTTCTGACAGAGCAAACATGTGTACTTCCCTACGTCGCCCCCTCCCTGTGTGAAGAACAATAACAGCAGTGAAGCTGATACAGTATCAGCAATGTCTGAGTCTAAAAGTATACACATTATATACAGTTGTAATATTTATCTATAATTTACAACTAAGGAAAAGCACGCAGATGACTTGTACCTTGTTACAGCTTGCCAAGTGAGCTTTAAGTCCAGATACACTTGAGTAAATAGCCTCACAGTTCTGTTATGGAAATCAAGAGAAATTTGAAGAGAAGAACTGAACAACAAAAACAGCAATTTTCAAAAAAAAAAAAAAAAATCAGCATTTTCAAGAGCTCTTTAGTTTCTCAAGCAAATATAAATCTACTGATATCATTCAAATGCTCATATTGAGGTCGGAATCTGCCATTCAAGCAATAGCAGCTATTAAAGTCATTGTTAAATGAAAAACAAGACGATGTTCTTACGCAATTGGGGCAGCAGATAAATCCTTTTTCCTTCACCTCATTCTTCCAGGTCTCCACAGTTTCAGGGCTGAAGTTTGGGAGGCCTGGTCGTGTGTAGTTTAGCTAAAAAAACAGGGTAACACTTTACAATAAGGTTCATTAGTTAAACATTAGTTAATGTATTAACTAACATGAACTAACCATGAGCAATACATTTGTTACTGTATTTATTTACTAATCTTCGTTAACATTAGTTAATGAAAATACGATTGTTCATTGTTTGTTCATGTTAGTTCAAAGTCTAGATTTTAATAATGTATTAGTAAATGTTGAAATTAACATTAACAAAGATTAATAAATGCAATAGAAGTGCAGTTCATTATTAGTTCATGTTAACTAATGTAGATAACTAATGAATCTTATTGTAAAGTGTTACCAAAAACAGATATGAAACAAAGTGTGTACAGGAAGTACAAAATAAGTAGACAAATGTGTATATGAGTAATTAACAAAATGTACAAACACTACTAGTTAACTCATTTTTTAAGCAGCACAACACTAGCTTTTTTGGCAACATGTAGTTGTACAGTGTGACAGTGTGATCTTTTCAGCAGCTGTTTCCAACCAAAGTTGCGAATTTAACTTGCACACAAAATTGGAATGTCACATAAAACATTTCCAAATAAAGCAGTGTTTCCATGTGTTTAAGAGAACAAAATCTTCACTTCCTGGGAAATTGATGCAAAATATCTGCAATAAAGATGGAAGTTTCTGCAACCAGGGAAGCCGCCGTGGCTCTTTTTTTCGTGCATTATAAATTACTTGCGCCTCAGAGCGCAGAGACAAAATGCTGTCAATAAACACGGTCATATTATCTTGTGTTCGAATGCCTGGTGTTTAGGAACACAATCGTGCAAGTCACTTCTGGGAGGTAATTATGCCAAATCATTTTGATGTCAGACTTGACACTTAAGAAGCTGTGCAATGAAATTGGTCTGCTGGTTATTCCAGTTATCCAATCGCATCCTCTGTTGCACGTTCAAGTCACGGGAGTTTTTTGTTGCGCATCGAGGGATTTAATCAGTAAATGTGTTTTTTAATCATAGTTTATGCGCATGTCGTCTTATCAGTTTAATAAAAAAAATAATAAAAAAAAAATTGTATGTGCTTTTTAAAAATGTATGCACATCTTGCTGTTTCCATCCAGCATTTTTTATGTTATAACCCAAGATTTGCATAAAAATAGGTTGGATGGAAACATAGCTACCTCTGATTCACTGATAAAATAAATATAAAATAATTATTCAATTTAAGTTTAATACTGTTTATCACTATATATTTTCATAACTTTTTTTATGAAATGACAAAATAATTGAGATCCTTATTGTTTTGTGCCATATAAATACTGCTAATTAACAGATCTCAGACTTTTAAAATAAATTACATCATTTGACAAGCCACTTTTTGTCACTTTTAACTCATAGGCCCGGTTTCACAGACAGGGCTTAGACAAAGCCAGGATTAGGGCCTAGTGTAATTAGGGTATTTAAGTAGCTTTTATAAATGTACATTTCTGGTGTGCATCTTGAGACAAATCAATGGCACTGACATATTTGAAGGTATGTCAGTGCAAATTACATACAGATAAAACAGCTCAAACATGCATTTTAGCTCAAGCCTTGTCTGTGAAACTGGGGGATAGTGTCTCAGTTTCAAAGTAGCTTCAGCACTGCCGTACCCTTTTGATGTCTGGTACGAGGTCGTCTTTGATGCGTCGTTTGTTGCCCCAGTCTTTGGCCAGCTCGTCCTCTGCGATCTCCTGCAGGTGGAACACTGCCACCTGAGCCGAGCGCCGTCGCACCCTGCCGCTGGGCGTCCTCTCCAAATCCAGCAGCTCCTCTACCTCTGTTTTCTCCTCCTTCCTCTCCTCCATCTTCTCCACCTGCTCGTCTACTCTTTCCTTTGCCTTCCCTCTGGCATTTTTCAGCTCAGGCTCTTCATCCTCCTCCTCCTCCTCCTCCTCATCCTCATCCTCATCCTCCAGCACATCCTCCTCATCTTTACTGTCTTCCTGTTTCCAGTCCTCAGAAGTGAGCTAAATGGGGGAGGAAAAAAACATTTTGTGAGATCAAGAAATCTGCCTATAATGTGTATATAACAGATATTTAATTACTGATCAATAGCATCACACTGGTCGTGACACTTTCCACATGATGTCAGATTAGGACTATAAAGTGTAATCTGTTTGTGTATTCTCACCGAGTGAGTGGACAGGGCGGTGACAGGGTGCTCAGTGCGCAGGTGGTAGTCACGGCCAGCTTTGGAGCGATAGGTCTTTCCACAGTGCTGGCACAGGAAGACAGGCTTCTGAGTGCCTGGCAGCTCTCTGCCACAGCGTTTCTGATGATACTGATAACCCATCAGACTGGAGAAATGAGCTGAACAGCCCTGTTTGACAGAGAATCAAACACACTTCATTAATTCACTCATTGATCTGTGGGTTGACAGTCTGGGTACAGCGTTCCCTTGAACTGTTTGTTAATTCCATTTGCATTAGCATACTTAGTGACAAATAAGCTATTTTTTCAAAAATGTCCACATCTTCTCCCCTCCTCTCTATATTTCTCTCCTCATCTCTTTCACCACACGTTTGACTCAGACTGGCCTGCTGAAAATACAAAATTAGAATTAAATTCCTTGCTAGTTTACACTAGTCTAGACGGCGTAAAAATACATCCACGCTAATAGACAGGCAGGCAGACATACAGACAGACAGACAGACAGACAGGTAAATAAGCAGACAGACAGACAGACAGGTAAATAGGTAGATAGATAGATAGATAGATAGATAGATAGATAGATAGATAGATAGATAGATAGATAGATAGATAGATAGATAGATAGATAGATAGATAGATAGACAAGTAAATAGGCAGGCAGACAGACAGACGATAGATAGATAGATAGATAGATAGATAGATAGATAGATAGATAGATAGATAGATAGATAGACAAACAGATAGATAGACAAACAAGTAAATAGGCAGACAGATAGACAGACGATAGATAGATAGATAGATAGATAGACAGATAGATAGATAGATAGATAGATAGATAGATAGATAGATAGATAGATAGACAGATAGATAGATAGACAAACAAGTAAATAGGCAGACAGATAGACAGGTAAATAGGCAGACAGACAGACAGACGATAGATAGATAGATAGATAGATAGATAGATAGATAGATAGATAGATAGATAGATAGATAGATAGACAAACAAGTAAATGGGCAGACAGATAGACAGACAGACAGACAGGTAAATAGGCAGACAGACAGACAGACGATAGATAGATAGACAAACAGGTAAATAGGCAGACAGACAGACAGACGATAGATAGATAGATAGATAGATAGATAGATAGATAGACAAACAAGTAAATGGGCAGACAGATAGACAGGTAAATAGGCAGACAGACAGACAGACGATAGATAGATAGACAAACAGGTAAATAGGCAGACAGACAGACAGACGATAGATAGATAGATAGATAGATAGACAAACAAGTAAATAGGCAGACAGACAGACGATAGATAGAAAGATAGATAGATAGATGATAGATAGATAGATAGACAAACAAGTAAATAGGCAGACAGATAGACAGACAGACAGACAGACAGATAGATAGATAGACAGACAGGTAAATAGACAGACAGACAAGTAAATAGGAAGACAGACAGACAGACAGACAGACAGGTAAATAGGAAGACAGACAGACAGACAGACAGATAGACAGGTAAATAGGCAGACAGACAGATGGACAGACAGACAGGTAAATAGACAGACAGGTAGACAGGTAAATAGGAAGACAGACAGACAGATAGACAGGTAAATAGGCAGACAGACAGACAGACAGGTAAATAGGCAGACAGACAGACAGGTAGACAGGTAAATAGGAAGACAGACAGACAGACAGGTAAATAGGCAGACAGACAGACAGACAGACAGACAGACAGATAGACATAACAGAGAAAGTGAGAGACAGAAAGGAGACAGAAATTAGGACATATTAAGGACAGACAGTGCCGTCTAGGGAGACAGACGGCAGTCACCAGTGACAAATTCCTACCTCGTTGGGACATTTGATTCGGCCCATCTGTTTGAGGACGCGGCGTAGCCTCTCTCTCTCCTCCTGCTTCTCCCCAGACACATTTTCACTTGCCGAGGGCTTACAAATGGGAAACAAATACAATGCAACACATTAGTGTCTCTCCAGAAACTCTTCCTCAAGTCTTTACAACAATGTGCTTCCAATTTTCTGAAAGCCAGATGCCCGGCGCTCTTCAAAACCTTTATAGAAGGGCCATTACTCAAGGCATGTTAACGGCAATTGTCAGACTGCATTTTATACAACACTGTATTTGGTCTATTGAAAACATCAGCAGAGGAAATGAGACATTAGAGGTATCTAAACAGGACACTAGACACCTCAACTCAGCACCTGAGGGTGAACGCTAAGCCTGAGACGCAACTTCAGTTCTACACTGAAAAACTCACAGACCATTAAAGCTAATGCTAAGAAGGCAAAGAAAAAAGAAATAAAAAAGGAGAATATGAAGGAGAGAATGGTTGCTCACAGAAGCCATGCTTGCTGATGTTCTGTTGCAAGTCTATGACTCCTCCCCCTGAACTTCCCTGGCCCTGTATCTTGTGCTCTCATTGGCTGTAGGTCATTGCCGATGTAATTTCCAGTCAAAACACATTTCACAGACGCCTCTGATTTTGGCCATTTGTCAGCAATTCCCACAAAAAAAGTGAAAAGTGAAAGTGACATGTGAAGGCTAAGTATGGTAACCCATACTTGGAATTTATCCTTTGCATTTAACCCATCTAAGTTAGTGCCCACACACTAGGAGTAGTGAGTAATGATCACATACACACTGCAAACCTTGGACACACACACCCGGAGCAGTGGGCAGCCATTTTGCTGTGGCGCCTGGGGAGTGATTGGGGGTTAGGTGCCTTGCTCAAGGGCACCTCAGTCAATTTCCTGCCGGTATTGAGAATCGAACCCGCAACCTTCAGGTTACCAGCCGACTCTCTAACCATTAGGCCACGACTGCCCCAAAACTGTTGGCGAGTGACAATTATGGCTAAAATCAAGCAGTGAGTACCCAGTATTAGTGTCTCTACCAACCACAATGACTAGTAGCTTTCAGCTTAATAAATTAAGGAGTCACAAACTTCAAAAGGAACCAAAAAAGACACTTAGGAGGAAATCGAGGCAGAAGATCACCCAGCAGAGTGGAGAGTTACAGATTATCAGCCACAGAAACAAAGTTTTGCAAAGACTGAGAAATTGTAGTTCTCCTCACTAACCAGCTATTCGACCATTGTCAACCATCTGAGAATCATTTTGCAATTGGATCATGACTCCCCAAATCGAAATACTGTAAAATTGAATCATTGAGGCACCTAAAGATCCCCATCCCTTATACCCTTACACAAGCAAGATGACTTAAAAGTATTTAAATTAAAAAATATATTGTTAATATATTAAAATAAGCGAACTCAAATCTGAATAAAGATGCTAAAAAACATAATGTAAATTGAAATCATATTTATTTTCCCCCTCAATAACTAGTGTTTTTAATGAAAAACATATAGTTCTTAAAATTTAAAATCACTAAATTAATCATGGTTGATTAATTTAATACATCAATACTCCCAGTTTCTGTTAATAATAATGATAAAAAACAAGCAGCTTTTTCATATTGCATATTACAGAAGAATTACTGAAAATTATGACATTTGAAAATGTTGTTGTACAATGGGAGATCCACTAATCCAAAGTAATTTTGATCCACAAGCAGTATTGTACAGTATATTTTAAAAGTTGTCAAGATGTTATGGCAGTTATGCCACCTGAAGGAAGAACATAAAATATTTATAATATAATGTTTAGTTAGTCCAAAGAAAGTGAAATGGTAATTTTCAAGTGTGTCCAGAAGTTTCACTTTCGGCCAAGAATGTTCATTTTGTTGCATCACTATCTTTTTTATATTTTGTTTTGAACTACCTTAGGCCCTGTTTCCACCTGGTATTAAGATGCGTTTTGGTTGATCGGATCACAAGTAGATGAGGGAAACATACTCGTTTACACCTGGTGTTTTAATCCGTCTCATTTTGTCCACTTTCAACCACTTCTGTCCGGATTTCTTCGAGAGGAGGGTCTATGGGCGGGTAAATGTATAGGTTTTTTTCAGATCTTTCGATCTAATGGACAAAATAAGCTCACACAAAATTCATATGAACACATCTGGAGACGACAGAGAAACATATAAAGAGAGCAGCAGCTTTTGTTTCTGCTTTGCCACAAGACCACAACGAACACAGTAAGTGTTTGAAATCAGGAATGGTGAGAGAATATTTTGTCTTCAAACCAAACTTGGGTCTTCAAGCAACAAAGTTTAAATCCCGTCTGGGTAGCGTGCTTCCCATAATATTCACAAGTTATTTCAGTAGGTGGAGAGTAGGTGGTCTTTTGTGGCTGTTCAAATGCATTTGACCACATGAGCGTCTGCACTATGAAAGCAATCTGGTCGAATTAGTTTTTGACTACCTTTGAACTGTTTGAAATTGGACAAGCTCAAAACATTTTAGACCCCGTTTACACCTGTATTTAGCATCATCCACTTTTTTTTGATCGACCAAAACACATCTTAATACCAGGTGGAAACAGGGCCTTATATAACCTACTCCAAATTCTCTTTACACGCTCGACGTTCTCTTCTTGTCTAAGTGAGCGGTTCTTGGCTAGAATACTCTGCAATGTGGCCCAGACCTTATGCTGATTCTCAAATGTTTGGCTCAGTCAGACTACTCAGCACCTGGCTCAAATAAAAAATCAGAGACCGAAATGCACATCCTCATTGATGTTTCATACTGTTTCTGAGACATTTGGTTGTGCATAATTTAACACATTTCTTTGGAAATATTGTTTGCAGCTAATGCTTGAGCTTGGCAGATGGAGCTTATATCCTCATGGCCCTCTTTAACCAGTTTTTCTCTCTCATGTTTTTACGCTTAACCTCACAAGGGTCACAAGGGACACCATCATCATTACGGGATGTGCTGTTCCTATTCAGATGTTGGTGAATTTCACTGGAAAAAAACAGATGAACTTTACTCATAAGGCAGATTACCATGATTTGCTGTGAAGAAAGATTACTGGCAGGAATGGTGTTAATAGCTAAGGAATGCTGAGGAAATTATTACAGTAGAGAAATAAGGCTGGGGAACAGGAGACAAACATTGCAATTGAAATGCTGCTAGAAGACTGTTTTAAAAGGCATTATTAGACATGAGCTAGAACTTTTCCCATATGTCCAGTTAATGGTTAGAGCATAATGGATGCTTTAGGTCTTAAAGTGATGCTGGAGTATGGAGATGGTGTCAGATATAATAGAGATAAGAGGTTGATGTGGACGTAGGGCAGCCACTGGTCTCTGTAATAGTCACTGAATGTAATATTAAACACTGTTCTGCTGCACATATTGTACACACACACTAGTTTATTAAAAGTATTAAACTACATCTACCTCTGTTGGTTTATATTAAAAGCACATTTCATATAGGCTATATTATACAATAGTTTTTAAGCATCTGATTTTTTTTTTTTCAACCAGGAAACAGTGCCTTTTTGATTGTGGACAGAAATAAAGAAAACCTCACACACTTCCAAAGACTGAATTTTTCATTTATATAGAGATAAGTTGATGTTAAAAGGTGATACAATTTTACCGGATAAATAATTTAATACATTTTATTTCTAATCATATCAATTTTGACATCTTGCAGATGAGCTGTACTTTAGATTTGTAGATGAATTGTTATAAAAAGATGACGTAAAATTTTTTTCAAATTCATCGCTCACCTTGGTGTGGTCAGCCATGCTGTGGTAATCGAGTCCAGCTTTGGATCGGAACTGTTTCTGACACTGCTTACATTTGAGAGCATCCCGCAGCTAGGAAAAAAGCAAGAAAGCAAGAAAAAAAACACAGTTTATGATGTCAACATCAAATATCATGAAATCATGGGTTCTAAATGTGACATTTATATTTCACATACCAATTACAATCATTCATACTTGACTTATTAATGTGAAATAAATGGTGCAAATAATAGTGGCATTTGTGCTGTATATTGTGGACTGTGAACTGTGTAAGTGATTTGTAGGCTTATCCACCTGAAAAGTATCAAAATATTCCCCTAACTTGACAATTTTTCACTGATTTTGTTTGGTAATGCCAATTACCACTCGAACACTCATACAGACAGTAGCTCACACATCACATGAAGATAGTGTGCACAGAGGGGAGCACAGCTTCACAATTAATAGAGAGATGGTATGACTAATTCACACATGCAATCGCTCTCTCATTAATGCATTCAAATAAACGTACTGGCACTGTGCTAATTTATCTGATTTACAACAAGCAGAAATCTGTAAGAAACGTTACGAACCATAGATAAAATAACTGCTGAAAGTGAGCTATTATGTCGCAACAATCTTTCATTAGGAATAAATATCCCACCTTTAATAGTCAAGCATATTTACAGTACAAACCTTGTCAGTGAACTATGAGGGCAAAAAAAAATATATAAAAAAATTAATCGTAATGGAGGTAAAATGTCCAATTAATCGAGATTTTGATTTTAGGTCATATCGTCCAGCCCTAATAATGAGTTTGTAAATTTTAGAGAAATACTTAATTGATGCATTACAGTTTAACTAAACTCATTAGATTTTAGTCGACTGAATCTACTGTAAATCTTATGATATTTAGTCAACTAAAACTAGACTAAAACTAAAACAATTCAGATGACTAAAATATGGCTAAAACTAAAAGGGGCCGTGTTCACATATCGTGTCTTTTGCGTGCTCAAATTCGTTATTTCAAATGTAGGCACGCGGCAGGCTCGCTCATAATGGAAGCGACGTGTTTGTGACGTGTATGCGGTGTGTTTTCCAGGCGCATCGAGATGAAAAATTCTCAACTTTTCAGAATGCCGCAAGTGCACTGCAGGTCATGTGACAAGAACCAACCAATCAGCTTCGGCCTTTCCATAACAAAACATTGAAAGCTCAGCCGAATCATAGCTGTACAGGGTGTTTTTTATTTTTTCATCTCCATAAATATATCTAGCAGTGAAGCTAATGCAAGGGCTAGAAATCAATTTATCCTTTGCTGAAACTTCCTCATCGTCGTTGAGAGCGAAATTCATGGTTGCATAGCAATGATAGATGCCATGGTAGCGCAAGCGCTTTGGAAAGACGGCGAAAGCGGCATGGCCGCGCTTTCCACGTGGTTTTAGACACAATATGTGAACGGCCTCATAGGCGTTCTAAAACTAAATCAAAATTTGCTGTCAAATTGAACACTGAACTGATGCCGTGTGAATATTCTGTCGACAATTTGCTTGTTGCGAATCAGCAAATGTTTACACAGTTCAATGTCTGGGGTCAGTACGTTTTTAAAGAGATTTTGAAAGAAGTCTCCTCTGCTTACCGTTGCTGCATTTGTTTGATCAAAAATACAGTAAAAACAGTAATATTGTGAAATATTACTACAGTTTAAAATAACTGTTTACTTTATGAATATATTTTAAAATGTAATTTATCTCTGTGATGGTAAAGCTTCCAGTCTTCAGAGTCACATGATCCTTCAGAAATCCTTCTAAAATGTTGATTTGCTGCTCAATAAACAATGTTGAAAACAGTTGAAAATCTTTTGTAACATTCTAAATGTCTTTACTGGCACTTTTGGTCACTTTAATGCATCCTTGCTGATTAAAAGTATTTAATTTCTGCATGGACATAAACAAAAATACAAATGAGAAAATCAGATCAATGATTATCATTTTAATACATTTTCTTTGCCATAAAACGCCTTCTCCCTTGATGCCCATCACAGCCATCATTGATTTCACACAGGGCTGAGGAAGAGGCCAGACAAACTACAATTACTTGTGACCCCGCAATAATGCAGCCGATCGATTCAACCTTTAATAGACATGTCATCATTTTTATAGAGTTGTGCTATACACCGGGCTGGCACCATAAGACTCTCCTCCAGATGCACACTGGGTAGAGCCACTCACTGCATCGCTCTCACAGACGCTCAATCAATAAAATGCCCCTAATGACTCCCTCTGGCCCCATGCGCGACGAGGTCCCGAGAGAGAGGTGTCTAATTGCATGCCTGAAACATTCTCCTCTCCGCTTCCTCTGTGGTTTGGTTGTATAAACAACAGAGGGAGAGTAATACATTAAAGGTTTGATTCTGTCGCTTTCGTTCTTTCGGCCTCATTCACAAAATGCAAGCGGAACAAATTTCTGTGTAAATCTCTCATAAATTTGTTTTTACATAAACCATCCAGATGAATTAAACGTGACAATTTACGTAAGAATGTTTTTACATACGATTTACATTCAGAAAATCTTTCTGCTCGTTTCATGAATAAGGCTTTGTCTTTCTTCATATGGAAGAGCTCGTGCACATCTACTACATTATGTTTGATGTGTTTAGAAATCTGAGACAGATGTTGTCTCAATCGGAGAAGTGGGGTTGTACATACAACACAATACATTGAAGTTCACAAGGGCAGTTTGGGTTACTAATACCTGAGGAAAAAGACCTTCAGGTGGCTGAAGTATCGGTGTGGATTCATCGTGAGGTCAATGGAATCGTCAATGACAGCAGTCTGTGGTGGTGTCTGACTAGATATTTTCTTACGTGTAGTACGTTAGATTTCATGGTTGCTGAATAGAGTGAATTGGCGTCAATATCTTAAAGGGTTAGTTCACCCAAAAATTAATTGTCATTAATTACTCACCCTCATGTCGTTCCAAACCCGTAAGACCTTCATTCATCGTCGGAACACAAATGAAGATCTTTTTAATGAAATCTGAGAGCTTTCTGTCCCTCCATAGACAGTTATATAACTACCAGTTTGATGTTTCAAAAAGTTCATAAAGAGATCGTAAAACGAATTCTGAAGAGATTTGATCGCTTTATATGATGAACATATTTAATTTAGGCTTGAAGCGTCAAAGTGTCAGTAGCATAGCTGTCAATGGAGGGACAAAAAGCTTTCAGATTTCATTAAAAATATCTTCATTAGTGTTCCGAAGATGAACGAAAGTCTTATGGGTTTGGAATAACATGAGGGTGAGTAATTAATGACAGAATTTTCATTTTTGGGTGAACTAACTCTTTAAGGAAGGAAAACATGTTTCTCACATGGGGACCAATGGGTTTGATTCAAAGGTAAAGTGAGTAATTTTCCACCGGGAAGTAGGTTTCCCAAACACACTTCCTGTTTGCTTTTTGTCCAACAGATCTTAAACTCCATCGGTTGAGCTGGTTGGGATGCTCAAACCACCACAAAACTCCACCTTTAACCCTTAAATTTATGAATATTTCACCAATCATTATTACATATTCGGGTCTTTAGTTACCCGGATCTATATCTAACACGGATGGCTCTCTAACTGCCGCAATAGTATAAAACTCTTGTGATATTTTACAATTACAAAATTTTTAACTATACAAAAAAATAAAATAAAGTTTATTTTGTTACCTTTTGGAACTTGGAAGGGTTCAATTTAAGCAGATGCTTTTTATCATCATCACTGTCCTCATCAGAGCTCATTTCCCCAGTACATTCAGCATCTGACTCATATTCGCAATCTCAACTATATTCTCAAAACTCTCTGAGCCATTTCAAGTTTTGCTGATGATACTTGTGTATTCTGTTGTTTTATGCCTATGGTAATTATGAGAGAAACATCACCTCATCATTGTGTATCCACCTTGAGGAATAAAGGTGAATTGCACTTACTGAGTCATCAGAGATTTCAATTATTGTTGCGCAGAAAAAAATAAACTTACACTATTACATACCTCGGCTCTCTAGCGACCCTATACAGTTTTCACAAAAAAATTATTAGAAAACAGGCATTCTTTTATAATTTTTTTTTGTTTTTGTTATATTGATTGAGGAATACTAAGGAGGTTGATGTCTAACTTTAAAAAATGAATGAGGAGGGAGGGTAGTAAATGACGTCCCGGGTCACTAAAGACCCGAAGTATGCGTTTAAGGGTTAAATAAATTGTTCCGTTGGGAATGTTGAGAGTAATGTGTGAAATAATATGTCTAAGCCTGCGCTTGTGTTGTCCAGGTGTCCAGAGTGAGTCCTGACCTTTTGACAGATCTCCATGTGCTTCTTAAGACCGGGGACGGTCTTGCGAGTGACAACTGAGCAGGTGGGACAGACCACTTCCCCTCTCTCAGAGATGGTGTTCTGCCACTGGGCTTCAGCAGGGGGCACTGAGACAGAGACATTTAAATAATATCACAGTAATGTAAGTTATAGTATTTTGTAATATTTGGTTTGTTTTTGAAAGTCTTTTATGTACACCAAGACTGCATTTATTTGATCAAAAATAGAGTAAAAACAGTAATATTGTGAAATTTTATTAAATAACTGTTTCCTAATTCAATATATTTTAAAATGTAATTTATTTCTGTCAAGTCAAGTCAAATTTGTTGTATAGCTCTTTTAACAATACACATTGTTTTAAAGCAACTTTATAAAAAATCATGATGTTTGTATTTATAATATCATATTAATATCTCCATTCCTTACAGTTGCATTTAGCGGATTTAAGCTGGGTGATAATATAGATATGGAAACTTGTTTCTGCCACTGAATAAAACAAATAAAAAAGATAATTGAGACTTTTTATCTTTCAATTCTGACTTTTTTTTCTCAGAATTACGAGATATAAAGTTGCAATTGCGAGCTATAAAGTTAGAATTGTTTGGAGAAAAAAAAAGTCAGTCTTTTTTCCCTTCAGAATTGGACTTTATAACTCGCAACTGAGAGTTTATATCTACAATTCTGAGAAAAGAAGTCAGAATTGAGTGATGTAAACTCGCAACTGTGAGAAAAAAAAAGTCAGAATTGTGAGATAAAAAGTCACAATTATCTTTTAAATTGTTTTATTCCATGGTGGAAAACAAGCTTCCATATATAGTTATATTTTGCGATGAATTAAAATTATATATTGTATATATAACTTTACACGAGTGTGATGTATGCATGAGGATAAAGTTGAATATAATATATATCCAACTTTATATATAGAGCTGTGCGATAATACAGTGAGTTTATAGATATAGAATTTTTTTTAGGATTCTTTGATGAATAGAAAGTTCAAAGGAGCAGCATCTTTTGTAATTGCTTTTACTGTCACTTTTGATCAATTTGCTAAACAAAAGTATGGTGGCGTGAAAAACAAAAAACAAAACCCAGATTTTTGAATGTTATTGTACATTTCTATATTATTCTATTTCTTATTACTTTATTTCACATTTATTAAATTCATATTTTATTGTTTTATAATTAATTCTAATAGTACTTATTTACTTGGTTTGTTCTATTGTAATTTTGCTTTATTTGAGTTATTTTGCACTGCTTTGGCAATACCAATGTACTGGGCCATGCAGAAAGACTTACCTGAACTGATGGCAGCAGGTTCTTTTCTGGTGTGAGCTTGAACCGACTGCTTCCTCTGTGACTCCTCTGCGAACAAAGAGCCTTCCGCCCTCTTCATCCGACCTGCTTTTAACTTCTCCTCCACCTTATTCATTCCTGTACAACACATAACAAATTACATTCAAGGAAAGCAGAGACCTCTCAGGTCACAAAAAATTCCACTAAAAAGAACAAACAAAGAACAAATGAGGAAATGAAACTCTCAGACTCTCCTGGAGGTTAAAGAGCTTTGTTGTGTTGTAATCTGTCTTGTGGTGCAATGTTTCTTGAACATGTACGATAATAACTTCAACAGGAAATGAAACACCTCTAGAGCAGACCTTATAGACCCCCTATTAGCACCAACAGGGGTAATTACTATCTAAGAGTATACACTCTAAAAACTGCTGGGTTAAATATGGACAAAACCAGGGATTGGGTTGTTTTCACCCAGCCATTTTTTCAACCATTTTTGGATTTATTTTTTTAGCCAGCAATATAGTAATATAGTAAAAGGCGTGTTTTTGCTCACCCCCAAATAGGGGCAAATTTGTGGGGTATTTTAAGCTGAAACTTGACCAGACCAGAGACTTATATTACATCATGTGAAAGAGGGCATAATAGGTGCCTTTTAACCCAACCTGCTGGGTTTGTCCATATTTTACCCAGCTTGGGTTTTTTTAACCCAGCATTTTTTAGAGTGTAAGGTTGCTAATTATAAACATACAGGAGCAAAAATACCACTGAAATATCAAGGAGTATTTGAATGGAGGCCTGGACTAAATTCTAAAAAAGTCAAAGTCTGACAGATTTCCTTCAGATATAACAAACTTCTGACAACAAACACCACCGTGAAGCAGTCATGAAAAGGAGGGGTCATGAGTGACAAAAATGCAATAATAAAATTTTAATAAATTCTACTATCATTTATTTAACATGTTATATTTGTTATTCTGGTAACACTTTACAATAAGGTTCAATTTGTTAACATTAGTTAACTACATTAGTAAACAATGAACAGTTGTATTTTTTTAACTAATGTTAAAGGGGTCATGAACTGCATTGTTTTATTGTTTTATAATGTTTCCTGGGGTGCACTTATAATGTTAGTATGCTTTTTACTTCCAAAATTGTCATAAGTTAGAAATAAAAGGGATTTTTCCTACCCTGATTTTAGCCCTCTGGTTTGAACGCTTATTTTAAGGGGCGTGTCTGCTGTGATTGGCTAACATCTTTCTATTTGAAATAGCCAAGTATTACTCTCTCTTTTAGCACGTTTTTACTATTACAGCTCTCAAGGTTAACTAATCGTGAAAAGTGTTGCATTACATTTAGATTTATGGCATTATATTTAGATAAGGTTGCAGTGATGAACACTGTGTAGCTGATCACAGACATGTTGAGCGAATGAAAGGAGTGATCTCGTCATTGCAACTCAATTTCTGTACACTAACAAATGCTTTCATCTTCACTAACAGTGCAAACGTGATATAACTAAAAGATTTGTTGAATAAAACGGGAGTTTTGCGCGTAGGTCACTGATAAACTTGCACTGTTTGATTGACAGCTTCAGTGCGCGCTGCTCCAACGATTGCAAAGGGAGCTTTCTTTGATCACTTTCTTTATATAATTTAATCACCGTTAAATAACAGCTTATATTCATCCTACTAAGAGAAACAACGCAAGTTGACGTTTAGTCATGGATATGATTTACTGACACACAAACAAAGAACATGACTGGATCATATCAGATCAGGCATTAGAATTAACACAGTTAAGTTAAGCTTNGGTTGCAGTGATGAACACTGTGTAGCTGATCACAGACATGTTGAGCGAATGAAAGGAGTGATCTCGTCATTGCAACTCAATTTCTGTACACTAACAAATGCTTTCATCTTCACTAACAGTGCAAACGTGATATAACTAAAAGATTTGTTGAATAAAACGGGAGTTTTGCGCGTAGGTCACTGATAAACTTGCACTCTTTGATTGACAGCTTCAGTGCGCGCTGCTCCAATGATTGCAAAGGGAGCTTTCTTTGATCACTTTCTTTATATAATTTAATCACCGGTAAATAACAGCTTATATTCATCCTACTAAGAGAAACAACGCAAGTTGACGTTTAGTCATGGATATGATTTACTGACACACAAACAAAGAACATGACTGGATCATATCAGATCAGGCATTAGAATTAACACAGTTAAGTTAAGCTTTCCTGTAGCTCAGTGGTTAGAGCATGGCACTAGCAATGCCAAGGTCATGGGTTCGATCCCAGGGATTGCACATACTCCGATACAAATGTATAGTATAATGCAATGTAAGTCGCTTTGGATAAAAGCGTCTGCCAAATGCATAAATGTAAATGTAAGTTACTTACATGTTGCATTACTGTCGAGGCCTGGCACTGCACAATATTTTGTAATCCTCAACAGCATGTTTATTGCTTGGTAGCTCGATCTGGTTTAGCACCACGTAGGCCTATGTTACTTATTCTACCTATTCTATTGCATGTCATGCGCGAATCGGTGGGCGGGGCTAAACAGGCAGTGATGAAGTAGGCGTTGATCTTCTTCTGCGGAGGCGGTGCTTGCTGCCCTTTGACGTCATAGATCCCCACTTTGTAAATCCTGTCGTTTTCTGGGTCTGGAGTCAATTAAAGCTTTGATTGGACTAACAAGGAAGTTTTCAGCTCTGAAACTTACAGGATATTCTTATAGTATGATGACCTCTTATATGTCAAAAGCTCAAGGAAAATTTGATTTCTCAGTTCATCACCCCTTTAAGAAAGAGGAATAAATACTTTAAAGGGAACCTATTATGTAAAGTTTACTTTTATAAGGTGTGTTCGCAGTGTGTGAGAACAAACAGCCTTAAATGCTAAAAATCCACTCACTCATTTTTTATAATTCCCATAAATCAAAAGCAGTCTCTTCAAACGAGCTGATTCAGATCCCCCCCTACAAATTCTCCCCCTACGATGACATCATTGTCTTATACATTTGCGGCAATCATTTTGCGCCGACTGCTTCCCAAACGATAAAAGGCTAAACACTGCGTCTGACAGTTTCTATTTTCAGTGCGTGAGATTGTCCTGTTTTGTTGTTGCCGGTGTTCTTGCAATCTGTCCTACATAATGTAAATAAGAGATTTGTTGATTTTAACAGAAGTTTTGGCGTGAGACCAGAACTCGGTCACTGATAAACTCATGCTGTTTGACCGACAGCTCTAGTGATTGTAAAGGGAGCATTCTTTGATCGCTTTCTATATATAATTTCAGCAGTTTAAATAACAGATTATTTTCATCCCACTAAGAGAAATTAACCGTTTAGTCAATGGTTTGATTTACTGACACATATACAAAGAACATCTGACTGTACATGAATTAATTAATTAATCATTAATATCAGAAATCACTGGTCACAGATCAGGCATTAGAATTAACACAGTTACTCACATGTTGTCGCATTACTGTCGAGTCCATATCATAAAAGACTGTTTGCAAATTGACCAAATAATCCACAATGAAATGTAGCGGATACAAATAAATAATGCTCAACTTAGACATTCACATCTTGCTGTCCCCGAAGCCATCTTTATCGCTTGCTACTGTAGCTCTAGTAACCCAGCGTTAGCGTCTCTCTGTTACCTACTACATGGCATGCGCGATTCGGTGGGCGGTGTTAAAAAGGCAGTGATGTAGAAGCAGGCGTTGATCTTCATCTGCAGAGGCAGTGTTTAGCCAAATTATTACGTAATATAGTGGCACATTCCACCTGTCGTTTTGGCAGATTGGCTTTAATATGAGCTGTTTTTAGACTAACAAGAAAATTTTGAGTGCTGAAACTTACAGGATGTTTTATAGTACAATGACCTCTTATATGACAAAAGACCGAGAGAATTTTGATTTCTCAGTTCATGACCCCCTTAAACATCAGTCATGAATGTACAGTCCCAGTGGGCCTTTTGTTGCAGCTGCACCTCAGGGCTTAGTGGGCCCCAAGATGCAGCTCCGCCTCTAGGCTTAGTAGGTCTTGTGGTGTAGCTCCACCTCTGGGCTCAGTGGGCCTTGTGGTGCAGCTCCACCTCAAGGCTCAATAGGCCCCATGGTAGATCTCCATCTCTGGGCTAAGTAAGTGTGTTTAGCGATACTGTTATAAAATATTTACAGATGTTTTTCTTTTTGATGTTGATTGATTTGTTTGGTTTTAACTGCCATATTTGTTAACTGACTGATTCGGTTTTATATTTTTATGACTACAAAAATGTGCCCTCATAAATCCCTCTCAAAATCAAATCCAGAGGGCAAATATTGGGCCTTAATAAAAGTAATTTACTGGTTAGAGGACCAGATGTGAGGATAGGAAGAGTGCGTATGTGTGTGTGTCAGGTTTTACTAACTAACATGGATAACAATTACCTTTAAGAATATAGAATTCAGACTTTAAGAACAACAGAATTTATTGGAGGTCCCTACCATTATATAAAAATGTGTATATTTGTGTTACCTTTCAACCCGAATGTTCCTGAAATAGACGGCTGCTCCCCGGTGAACTTCTTTGGAGTTTTCTGCTTCCTCCCTGGCTCAAATGGAGAAGAACAACAACAAGAGGTCAAACATCTCAATAAGAGCTACATTTATGGTTGCTCTATGACAAAATGCAGTGCACTCATGAGTTACAGTCTCATTAATGATGCTCAAACTTCAGCACACCAAAGGCGAAAGAGCACCTGCTGTTTCACATGCTGCAGTTCCTCCAGTGGAGAAGCTGACACAGCTTCATGAACCAGTCATGGGAGCAGAGATCGGATATCATTATCTATACGTTAGCATAGCCTTTGATTGTCAACTTATGTCACACAAACTCAGCTGCTCTAGTGCTTTTTTCTTGACATTTCAGACATCTACACACACACAGATGCACACACACTGTCCTCGCCTCTGGCTCTGGCATGGAACAACAAACGAAAGGATCGTGTACCCAAACAAAGGCCATAAATAGCGGACTCACAGCATGAGCCACGTCGACATCTCGACACACTGCGTCTGTGCCAGGCAGAGACAGAGACAGCAGCCGCCACCAGGTACCAGAGAGACTTAATGACCAGCAGCCCTCAGCCCTCGGATCTAACACAGAGCACTTACACACTGCTGCTTAAAGGGCCAGGCCACCATTTCCTACAGATGTCAATGAGGGCATTCTGGGACGTGTTCAAGAGAACTGTTATAGAAATACAGAGATCAAATCCCTGGAAATTGTAGTACAGAAACTACTGGGAGCTTCATCCTTTTGAGTGGGACTACTTTTCTAGATGATTGAACTTCTGGTTATGTATTACCAACTGTATTACTCTGTTTGCAGAATCACCCAGAGTGAAACTGCATTAGCGAGGAAAATTAAATGACTTTGCTGCTACAAATGCAAACTGCCAACAACACAACAAATTAGAAATAAAAAAATACAATTGAATTTAAATGTATAATTTTATGTATATGATTTATA
>RJVU01029436.1:1466513-1476902 GCA_003731715.1 Anabarilius grahami
AACATTGAATTTAAATTTATAATTTTATATTTACATTTATAATTTTAAATGTATAATTTTTTCATTTATTATTTAATATGTATTTGTATTATATAATGTTACACATACAGTATGTTTTTCTTTTTTAACATAAAGAAGTCATTACAAACATCACACAACAATTTCAACGACTTGTCAGTTCACTAGTTCGTTACCTACCTGTCAAGTTTAAAAGAGTTGACGAGCAGAATTCAAATCCAAAAGTCACAGAAAAACAAATGTTTAAGTTTGCAAAGAAGGCCATACTTGTAGTTATTGGCACTGAATGATTCCCATATTCATGTATTATGGTATTACATGTGGTACTCAAAGAATATCATAGTATTACCATGACCATGGACAGGTGTTTCAGGTGCTTTCATGCACAGCATTAATCTCAGTGTGTAGCAATCTTACTGTGCTTCATTCTCTCAGGGTCCTCCTCAGGGAAGGGTGGGGGCAGACTGCCCTCCTCACTCTCACTGCCCCCTGTGTCCAAGGACGTCCCCTGCTGCTGGGAGCTGTGCTGCTGTCTTCTATACGGCCTTTGGGGGGCGCATTCCCCATTCTGTAAGGGCTGCGACACCTCCTGGGTCTTCTTCACCTTGAAAACTATGGGTGATGGAGGGCTGTTCTCCATGGGCCTGAGAGGGAGCGCAGGGAACACAGGCTATTAAAGTCAATCCACAGAGGACTGGTACCATAGTAACACATGAGGACTTCATCTGGAACTTAATGATGGCAGTGTGGAAAACAAGTCATGTCCTGAAGCGATTTTTGCTGTGTGTCAAAAATTTAAAAAAGCAAATTCGAATTTGCTGCAGAAATGATTAATGCCCAATAAAAGTGGCTAGATGGTCAGGAAAAGGGTATTGAGCTTTCAAACCTTTTTTTGGCATTTCCCTTCACAGGGCTTTTCTGCTGTTTGGGTTCGGGCTTGGGATCAGATTTGGTCTCCAAGGTGACCCTTTCTGGGTGATTCCACAGCTTGTGCTTCTGAAGACGCACCTTGGTGGCAAATACAGCCTCACAGTATGGGCATCTGTGACTCAGCTTCTCTGCCATGGTCGCCTGAACGCACACACAAAGTAAGTTCAAGTACTATAGGTGATAATGACAAAGCGTCTTTCCAAAGTTTCTAAAGTTAATAAAGTAGGTATTGGTTAAGATGGTTGACTAGTTGATCTGTCATTGACTAGTGAGGTTTTAAATTATTAATTATATTATGTTTTGTATTAATTAATTATATTAAATATATACAGCTATGGAAAAAATTAAGAGACCACTTAACATTGATTTCTGAACTTGGAGTGGTCTCCTAATTTTTTCCATAGCTGTATATATAATTGTTTATTATATTAAAATTATCGATTTTTCTTTTATGCCAAAAATCATTAGGATATTAAGTAAAGATCATGTTCCATGAAGATATTTTGTAAATTTCTTACCGTAAATAAATATTTTTATGAGTGGATATGCATTGCTATGGACTTCATTTGGATAATTTTAAAGGTGATTTTCTCAATATTTTATTTTTTTGCACCCTCAGATTCCAGATTTAAAAAAGTTGTATCTCGACCAAAGATTGTCCTATCCTGACAAACCATATATCATTGGAAAGCTTATTTATTTAGCTTTCAGATGATGTTTGAAATCTCAATTTAAAAAAATTTACTCTTATTACTGGTTTTGTGGTCCAGGGTCTCTCTCTCACACACACACATATATATATACTACCAGTCAAAAGTTTGGAATCAGTAAGATTTTTAATGTTTTTAAAAGAAGTTTCGTCTGCTCACCAAGGCTGTATTTATTTAATTAAAAATACAGTAAAAACAGTAATATTGTGAAATATTATTACAATTTAAAATAACTGTTTCTGTCTGAATATATTTTATAAAGTAATTTATTCCTGTGGTCAAAGCTGAATTTTCAGCATCATTACTCCAGTCTTCAGTGTCACATAATCCTTCAGAAATCATTCTAATATGCTGATTTGCTGCTCAATAAACATTTATGATTATTTTCAATGTTGAAAACAGTTGTGTACTTTTTTTTTCAGGATTCCTTGATGAATAGAAAGTTCAAAAGAACAGCATTTATCTGAAATACAAAGCTTCTGTAGCATTATACACTACCGTTCAAAAGTTTGGGGTCAGTAAGAATTTTTTTTTTTTTAAGAAATTAAAGAAATTAATACTTTTATTCAGCAAGGATGCATTAAATCGATCAAAAGTGACAGTAAAAACATTTATAATGTTACAAAAGATTATATTTCAAATAAATGCTGTTCTTTTGAACTTTCTATTCATCAAAGAATCCTGAAAAAAAATTTTTACACAAATATTTTGTACAATTGTACACATTAAATGTTTCTTGAGCAGCAGATCAGCATATTAGAATGATTTCTGAAGGATCATGTGACACTGAAGACTGGAGTAATGATGCTGAAAATTCAGCTTTACCATCACAGGAATAAATTACTCGATAAAATATATTCAAACAGAAAACAGTTATTTTAAATTGTAATAATATTTTACAATATTACTGTTTTTACTGTATTTTTAATTAAATAAATGCAGCCTTGGTGAGCAGATGTAACTTCTTTTAAAAACATTACAAATCTTACCGATTCCAAACTTTTGACTGGTAGTGTATATATATATCAGTGGCGAGCGGTGACATTTTTTTTACGTTTGATGGACAGCTGCTCAGTTGCTTACTCTCATGACACAAAGCAACACAGCTGAAAGTATTCCTTGTTTGACCTTTTATTGAAAGTAGCCTACATTTACCTGTTGATGCCTTCACGAGCACCCGTAAAAGCTGCTGTTTTGGGTTTGAGTTGAGTCAGACAAGGCGCGCGAAAGGGCTGTTTGCAAAATATGCTGTATTTTTGTAATTCCCCTAGGTGGCACTAATGTCACAGAAACTATGCTTCACATTTGAATTATTGCGATACATAACAACAGAGCGAATGCGCAAAAGCTGCTGTAGATCCGCATACCCGGAAGCCTCCGTAACTGGCAGATTTAAAGAAAATTACCGTAGTTTGGCAAATAAATTAATTACGGACAGTTACATAAGCATTACCAACATTTTATCATGTAGGCTTTATGGTACACAAAGGAATTTACAGCAATTTATAGTGTTAATGTTAATCAGCGAGTCCAGGAATGGCTTGGGTATGGAGAGCATTCGCAGCTTATATGGACCACACGCCACTTATAGACAGTATATACATATATATTTAGGTGAGATAGATTAATAATACATTTGTAAAGGGGATCAATTTAAAGAGCCCTCACAAAGTTTTGGAGAGTTTTAGTGTGCTGTGTTTAGCATGCCAAAACCCTCAAAGAAGTTGTGTCTCTAAATTCATCCTCTTTAACAGCCAGTCAGACACCAAAACACTACTTTTCAAAATGTCAAGAAATTTCAAAACAATTACCTTTACCTACAACAAGCCTCATTTTAAAGGGCTTCTTATGACTGACTAGTTGAGTAGCCGTTCAAACAACCTACTGATTGTAGTTTGGATTTTAGTTTTTACCCCTTGGCATCGCTGATAGTGATATTTAAGTCCGTAAATACTGGGGAATTCCAACCAGCAGCCTGAGCTTGGACATTTCACCCTGGAACAACTCTTAAACTCCTCTTTCCACTGAACAATCATATGGGCCTACGTGAGAGAAACACACACACACAAACACACAAGAGGCATTAGAAACTATTAGCAATCAATTCACTTACACACACCCCTCTGTGAGATGTTCTTCCTCCAAATACAACAGTTGGAAATAGTTTGGAAAGTCCCTTTACTCCCTTCACAAATGGCATAAAAAACCACCCGAAACCCCAATCTGGCTTAGCTTCATTCCTTCATTAACGGCCAAAATGGATATTTTGCTTTACTCACGGGAATAATGCGCAGCTCCTGCACTTCCACACGAGGACGCCCTTTCTTCTTGCTCTCTGATTTCTCATTGTAGGAGGAACCTGAGAAAATGTCAAAATAAAAGAACATTTCCAACCATGTTACTTACATAATGTGATGTATTTCAGAGCATATTGTCAAGTCAAGTCACCTTTATTTATATAGTGCTTTACACAATACAGATTGTTTCAAAGCAGCTTTACAGTGATAACAGGAAAATTATGCATTTCAGCTGTTGTTCAGCTGAAGTCAGTTCGGTGTTGAATGGATTTATTATTATAAATAAATAGTGGGAAAAAAATATATATACAGTACAGTCCAAAAGTTTGGAACCACTAAGATTTTTAATGTTTTTAAAAGAAGTTTCGTCTGCTCACCAAGGCTACATTTATTTAATTAAAAATACAGTAAAAAACAGTAATATTGTGAAATATTATTACAATTTAAAATAACTGTGTACTATTTAAATATATTTGACAAAGTAATTTATTCCTGTGATGCAAAGCTGAATTTTCAGCATCGTTACTCCAGTCTTCAGTGTCACATGATCCTTCAGAAATCATTCTAATATGCTGATTTGCTGCTCAATAAACATTTATGATTATTTTCAATGTTGAAAACAGTTGTGTACTTTTTTTTTCAGGATTCCTTGATGAATAGAAAGTTCAAAAGAACAGCATTTATCTGAAATACAAAGCTTCTGTAGCATTATACACTACCGTTCAAAAGTTTGGGGTCAGTAAGAATTTTTATTTTTATTTTTTTGAAAAGAAATTAAAGAAATGAATACTTTTATTCAGCAAGGATGCATTAAATCAATCAAAAGTGGCAGTAAAGACATTTATAATGTTACAAAAGATTAGATTTCAGATAAACACTGTTCTTTTGAACTTTCTATTCATCAAATAATCCTGAAAAAAAATATTGTACACAAATATTTTGTACAATTGTACACATTAAATGTTTCTTGAGCAGCAGATCAGCATATTAGAATGATTTCTGAAGGATCATGTGACACTGAAGACTGGAGTAATGATGCTGAAAATTCAGCTTTGCATCACAGGAATAAATTACTTTGTGAAATATATTCAAATAGAAAACAGTTATTTTAAATTGTAATAATATTTCACAATATTACTGTTTTTACTGTATTTTTAATTAAATAAATGTAGCCTTGGTGAGCAGACGAAACTTATTTTAAAAACATTAAAAATCTTAGTGGTTCCAAACTTTTGGACTGTACTGTATATATATAGTGTATGATTTTATCCATATCCAAAACTTTTTTCTCACATCTGTCATTATATGTTGTTATTATTTGCTGTTAATTTTATAAGATTAACATTAACCATCAATAAATTACTTTTGGCAAGATTTTTACAAGTCATCAGATACAATTCCTATATATGTACAGTGGATCCAAAAAGTATTTGGACAATTAAAATGTATTAATGTCTTGGCAGTAACAAAATAAATATAGCACAGACAAAATTTTGAAGCAATACCTTTCACAAAAATAAGCATTTGGACACATTGTGGTTGTCAAACATTACATGTCCATGGTTACTGTACATAGTCCATGTGGTTAATCTGTGTGGTTTAAGGAGTTGTGACTTTAGTGACCAAAAGAGTCTTTCTGGGGCCATTATAGCTGTTTGGTAACTGGTTAACATTATATTCTCTGCCCATGTGTGGAGAAAATAAAGGAAAGGAAAATGAAAAAAATTGTAAACCTGTTTTTCTTTAAAATAACATGCACTGATGAATAAGACCAGGAAAGTGAATAAGAAAGTCAGTGATTTCATGGTGGTTTCTATGGAATTCTAATCTTATCCTCTCCTTTCACATTGATTTTATCAAAGAAGAACCATTAACCTTACTTCAGATTAATGATTGGCTTAGAAACTCCCCTCAACACCTTTCAACATGGCAGCTCTCCATATGTTCCAGACGTCCCCTCTGGGACTTTAGTAAGGCTGAACGAACATTTAGAGACACAGTCAATTGCAGATGCATTCTGCGTACAAATTAGTGCCATTGCTTATTTCATGCAAGTCCCAGGAGAACAGAAGATAATAGTGTGTTGGCTTTCTGGTTGGCGGAGGTCACGGAAGGTTGCCGCAAATCCATACTAATGGTGGCAAGGTCAAAACACTGAGCAAACGGCAGATAATTACACATTAATACTCCATCGAGGCCCGCTGGCTTATGGCTGCTAAGCAACTACATAATAAGGACACTTACAAAGTGGCTTCAGATAAACTCTCTCATTTACTCAACCTCATGTCATTCCTAACCCATATGCCGTTATCCGTAGAACACAAAAGGATTTTTTTTTTTGTACATTTTCACACAACTCATTTCTATACAATGACAACATATACTGCTCACCTGTGGTCTGTTCTCCCAATTTAATTTACGATATATCCCATTAATAATTAAATGGAATGCACAAAGAATCTCTTGTTTTTCACCTCAAATCCTCACATCTCTTTCCAGGTTTTTCACAGGTAAATACAATTTATTATCTGTCAAAATGACAGAAATCACTTTGAAATAGTATCACTCAATGCTGAAGTTAATGAACATTTTTGATTAAGGCAACGTATGTTACATAATACAGATTTTACTACAGTGATATTTAACCCGTCCGTTATTGCTGTGGAAAGAATCGTGCTTTCGTGGTTATTCATGGTCCGTTGAAAGTACCTTGTTGATGCTTTTACACTTTTAAATGTCCTTTTAATGTTCAATGGTTGAATGGTGAGTAGAATGTCATCTCATTGTACCCCAGTTTAAAAGAAACTTATTATTGCTTTCACTGATTGCGTACAGCTTAACAGAAGTTACACCCATGATTCACGTCATGGGCCGTAGGAATAAGGTGGATAATGTTTCTACAATCTGCCTTTACAGAGAGATTGTTAGTGTAGCGTCTGACTCTGGACCAATCAGACACACAATTATGGATTATATTTAATGAATAATCCAGCAAAACCTCTCTCCCACCAAGCAAAATATGTGTTAGATTTCTGTGAACTATCCCCAAACTGCAACTAAAAGCAGGAACACACCAAGCCGACGGTCGGCTGTCTGGCAGTTTTTATTCGTCGGCCGACTGTTTTCCCGTCGGCTGAAGTTGGTCATCAAGCCATCAAGATTTTCAACTGAGACCGCATCTTCGATTGCTTGTTCAATGGCTAAAGCATTGCAAGTATCGCACAATTTAACTAACTAAACAGAGGTTTAGTGTAAGCTGTAGACCCTTTTCTAACCAGGGGCTTTGACCTCAGAGACTGATGGTTCTGTTCAGGTGGTAACTGACTCTTTTCATTAGCTTCATTCCCCTGTATCTGTATGGTACTTCATCCAGTTTCACTTCCAGTGTATGCGTGATTGTTATGTATGTGTTTGTTTAGATTAGTAATGTGTTCGTGATTTAGATAAATAAAACTTTTGTGCACATTCATGTGAGTTTGATTCTGGTCACTGCTTGTAAATCAACGTCACTTTAACAATGCGATCACAGCTACATGCTAAGAAAGAGTTCTTTTTCTGTGGCCACGAAAAATATCCTTTCTGAGAGTTGATAGACGATCACTACTGAATGTCCGCTGGAAGAACAGATTAATTGATTGTAATATTAATTCAGCTACATCAAGTTAATTTTATGAACTGATCCAAATATTTATAATTAATTATAACAAGTTATTATTAATTATTCATTTTTCCCTTTTGAGCTAATTTGCTACATTAGTATCATTCTAATGTTATTTGATTATATGTTTTATTCTATGTTTTTTGATTATTCTTGTTTTTGATTATCATCTTTATCACGGTTACGTTCATTTGACATTGCAGTTCTTCACCATCCCGAAAGTTTATTATTTGCATGCGTTTTTTAAGCCTTGGCAGTTTAAACTTTCACTTTTACCCACACACTGTACATATTTCCACGCGCCCACAGAAAGACGGCTGTCACACAGCGCGTGAGTACTGAAGTAAGTTCTCTTTTGTGTCTTATTGTCAAATACATAAAAAGTTATCTAAAAACAGATAAGGTGCACATAAACACAATCAGTGATGTATTAGTGAATCAGTTGGGAGAAAATCAGATGTGTGTCAGTATATTGGATCAGTGCATTAGGTCTTAAAGTGACCGTAGGTTTGACAAGAGCCAAATTGTGATGGCTAGACGACTGGGTCAGAGCATCTTCAAAACTGCAGCTCTTGTGGGGTGTTCCCGGTCTGCAGTGGTCAGTATCTATCAAAAGTGGTCCAAGGAGGCAACAGTGGTGAACCGGCAATAGGATCATGGGCGGCCAAGGCTCACTGATGCACGTGGGGAGCGAAGGCTGGCCCGTGTGGTCCGATCCAAAAGACGAGCTACTGTAGCTCAAATTGCTCAAGAAGTTAATGGTGGTTCTGATAGAAAGGTGTCAGAATACACAGTGCATCACAGTTTGTTGCGTATGGGACTGCATAGCCACAGACCAGTCTGGGTGCCCATGCTGACCCCTGTCCACCGCCGAAAGCGCCAACAGTGGACACGTGAGCATCAGAACTGGACCACAGAGCAATGGAAAAAGGTGGCCTGGTCTGATGAATCACGTTTTCTTTTACATCTAGTGAATGGCCAGGTGCGTGTGCATCGCTCACCTGGTGAACACATGGTACCAGGATGCACTATGGGAAGAAGGCAAGCCGGCAGAGGCAGTTTGATGCTTTGGGCAATGTTCTGCTGGGAAACCTTGGGTCCTGCCATCCATGTGGATGTTACTTTGACACGTACCACCTACCTATGCATTGTTGCAGACCATGTACACCCTTTCATGGAAATGGTATTCCCTGGTGGCTGTGGCCTCTTTCAGCAGAATAATCCAGGTGGATGCTGCACATTGGTGGTGGTTGAGGAGATTCCCCCTTCAATATGTAAAGCGCTTTGAGTGCCCAGAAAAGCGCTATATAAATGTAAGGAATTATTATTATTATTATTAATGCGCCCTGCCACAAAGCAAAAATGGTTCAGGAATGGTTTGAGGAACACAACAATGAGTTTGAGGTGTTGACTTGGCCTCCAAATTCCCCAGATCTCAATCCAATCGAGCATCTGTGGGATGTGCTGAACAAACAAGTCCGATCCACGGAGGCTCCACCTCGCAACTTACAGGACTTAAAGGATCTGCTGCTAACATCTTGATGCAGATACTACAGCACACCTTCAGGGGTCTAGAGGAGTCCATGCCTCGACGGGTCAGGGCCGTTTTGGCAGCAAAAGAGGAACCAACACAATATTAGGAAGGTGGTCATAATGTTATGTCTGATCAGTGTTTATTTTTCAGGAGATCTTTCATAGAACTAAGTTCAAAACTGCCAAAACAAATTTAAAATAATTTTTCATTATTTAAGTTATCTGTAAACAAATTGGACATACATTATATGATATATATTTCCACCTCTGTATATATTCCACTATTAATTCTACTTTGTTAAACTCAAATTTAAATTAGAATTCTATATCTTGTTTGTTAACGCAATTCAAATTTAAGAATACAACCCTGATTATATGTAAGAGCTGCGTGATAATTCTTCAAAACATCTCATTTCATGTTTCACAAAAGAAAGTGATACAGGTTTGGAAGGACATGAGGGCGAGCAAATGAATACTTGATGAATTTTCAAGATTGGCTGAACTATCCCTTAAGAATCACACACACTCTCTTTTCTGCACATTTTCTCTCTCTCTCTCTGGATATGGAGGGCAGACTCCTTCACTGGCACAATCCTCTCGTTCACAATTAGCCGTGTCCTCCATCACAGCAGCTCTGCCAGCCCTGCGACTCTCCACAGAAGTGTGTGGGAGGGGTACAGAACGCTGGGAGACTGAAGAGGAGGGGGAGGAAGGGCGGGTCTGAGACCAGACAACGTGCTAATTAAATGTCACCAAGTCCTGCTATCAGCCCCTTTTCACAACTGAGCCGTAGGAGCGGCTGGTTTGCTCTTTTTCTCTTCTCCTCACCGATGACCCTGTTAACCAGGGTAGCTATAGGGGGCTGACACTGCCAACCGAGGCCCTTTTGTGTGTTAAAAACAACACAAAATCTTAATTTATCATAATTGACCTATTTAGTTTATTAATAAATGTCCCTGATCTTCTTCTGCATAATAAAAATTACTTAAAATTAAAATTTTATATTATATATATATATATACAGTGGCATGAAAAAATATCTGAACCCCTTGCAGAATCTGTGAAAATGATAATTATTTTAATAAAATAAGGGGGATAATAAAAAATGCATGTTATTTTTTGTTTAGTACTGTCCTGAGTAAGATATTTTACATAAAAGATGTTTGCATTTAGTTCACAAGACAAAACAATAGCTGAATTTATTAAAATAACCCCATTCATAAGTATGTGAACCATTGATTCT